>OX463780.1:46770279-46950279 GCA_949825025.1 Siphlonurus alternatus | reverse complement strand
TTACCTACTGATAGGGGATGTAGAGGAGAACACTTTAAATTTTTTTCATAATTTTTATGAATGGGATTTTTTTAGCATTGGGCCAGCTGATTTGTATTATCTCTACCTTAATACACACCTAATGGGAAATGCATTCACATATATTATGCCATATGCATACTACATACATACACAGAGTATAGAGGCTTTACATTTTTTTGTTTTTATTTATTCATACATATATTTATATTCTACAGGATGATATGTTTTATTAGTGCTACTGATGTATTTATATTGCATCATATGCGTATACATACAGTACCAGTACATACTTTTTAATATTTGCAGTCATATCTCTATGCACATCATGCATGCATTTTATACAGAAAAATAGAGATTGAATCATCAAACAACAATGACTTAAAGAACTTCATAAACGCCATAAATCCATGCAGTATGACATATATTATGTATAATTGTGTACATTATCCTAAAGGTGCTTCATGTCTACAGGCTTTAACAAAAGCATCATGGAAGTGGCGGAGAATGGAGCTAACGGAGAACACGATGAGCTTGATGACCTGGGCTTCTCCAACGTGAGTGCCGACTCCGCTGGGTTTGACCAAGTTGTCGGCTACATTCAGGACGTCCTTGTGGGTCAGTATGAAGGTCGTGCGTTAAACTGAAGAGATAAGACAGCGTCATTTTATAAGCACTATATACTGTAATATATATTATATTTACGGTTGAGATTATTGTATGGTGAATAATTTAAGAAATTTAAAATCTAGTTGGTATCAGTAAAAACACTACATATACAGTTCTCTGTGTCTTTTGGCCAGAAAATGGACCAAAATTTCAGAAGGTTCAAGGTTTTTCATGAATGGTAGAAGTGATCGACATATGTGTGACAGTGGCGCTACCGTCCTGGGAAAAATGGAACCTCTGAAACTGTTAGTCAATTTTCTGGCCATAGGACCCGGAGGTGATTTGATAGTTTCTTAAAAAGCTTCAAGTTTGTTACCGGTATTTAAACACAGTATTGTATTTTTCAAAAGCCTCGTACTGTACCGGTATGATTTCACAAAAGAAAGTAACGACTTGAGGCTTTAATGAAGTACGTAGTATTGTACGTACCAATGGATTTCTTTTTCTGCCATCACTTCAATAATAAAGGTTGCCTGGTTTTTATACTATATATTTAATGATTGTAATGATTTATGTTCATTATAGTATATACTTGTTTATTATGCACTCAGATTAATCAGACCAGTAATTAAATAGCATATTGTACTTAAATTTGTTTCTAAATGAAAACTTAATTTTTTGTCTCTTAATTGAAAACAAATTGCAAAATAATAATAATAATAATAATAGTGTGTATATATATATATATATATATATATATATATATATATATATATATATATATATATATATATATATATATATATTGCTTTATTTAAGAGCAATTACTAATTAAGTAAATATTTAATGTTTTCTTTGATTTCCTTTCAGAGGAGAGCTTCCAGTTGCTGCTACAGAGCTTTCTTGAAAAGCACTGCCGCGAGTTTGACTACAACGAGGAGAACAAGCTGCAGTACACGGACATCTTCAATGAATACGTAAGTGTAGGCTGCAAAATGTGACACATTTAATATGGAACAGAACCCATCTTAATTTATTTTAACTTGAAATCAAATTTGGTTACCCTACCTTCAACTTTTACCATGGCTTCACATATCACAGATTTTCATCGCCCATAATAATGTACTGTCTGCCTACTATGATCCTTGCAGCAGGGTGTATACCATCTGGAAAAACCTGGAATACCGGGAAATATCATGGAATTTCAAACCCTCTGGAAAAACCGGGAAAAATCATGGAATTTCGAAAAAAATGTCAAAAAAACTGGAATTATCACATTTTTCAGTAACCATTTTCTTAATTATGTAATTTTGATGCCGAAAATCTTGATACCGTTTTGTTTTTTTAATCTTTTGTCAAGTTCTAATATTTATTCAAATCAATTAAATATTTTTTCAAGTATTGGAGATGAAAATGGGAAAAAAATCGTGTGCAAAAGCGTGACGTAAAAAGATCGCGATTTACGAGAGATCGCGCGCGTATTATATTGACGTCAATATTTCGGACGAATAGTTCAATATATTTACTGAAAAGTATATGAATGTTTCAAATATTAATTTGTAACTAAAAATACTCCTTCAATTAAAACAACTTTAATTATAAACCAGAAAAATATAATTATATTATTTTTAACGATGCAAGTGACCATGCATGCAGTACGTAGTGTAATTAAAAGATAGGCAATTTACGCGAATATTACTTTAAAAAAGTTAATCGTTTGATGAGAAAGCATAAATATATACAAGAGATCATTATAAATTATTATAATTTAACATATTCAAGCACAAAAAATTAAAAGTAAAAATTATGGCACTGTAAACGTCATGCTTAAAAACTAGGAAACAACGCTATGTTGCTGTAAGCGCGGCGTGAGCTCACTTTATTTTATTGATCATACCTCGTGTACACAATTTTTGCAGTATTTTTTATTTTTATTTTTTGAAAAATTCAGTGAACACAATATTCAGCATTTCAAGCATTTAGATAGAGGGAACTAAATTGAAAATTTTAACCTAAATTTTTTAAAAATGTTTTGTGTCCTAATTTATGGTTCCTAAACAGAGCGGTCTCATACGTATATAGAAGACCACTCTGTTCAAGACCGCTCTGTTCCTAAATTTCTGAATTTTCAGGGAAATGTTTAAAATAATAATAAAAATTCCAGCAATTTTTATCACATTCAATTCACACGGTTCAAACCGGACTAAAATTTATTTTAAGTGGGACTTTTAAAATTAATATTTTTTTCATTGAAATGACACTGAACACTGAAAAAAAAATGTACTTATACAGTAATAAAAGTTTTTAAACAGACCCGAATAAAATTATATTGAAGTTAAAGTTATATCAATGCATTATTGCTGGATTTTTTTTTATTTTTTTTAAACATTTCCCTGAAAATTCAGAAATTTAGGAACCATGAATTAGGACACTAAAACATTTTTCAAAAATTTAGGAAAATTTTAAATCTAGTTCCCTCTATCTAAATATTCTAAATGATGTGTAGTAACCACAAAACGTATTTTGCAAATTTACTTCTTTTGTAAAATGAAGAGTTGCATGATCTGCATTACATTCATGCATGCACCATTTATGATAAATATAATAATTCATAATTCATAATTCATAATCTTTATTGCTTTTCGATTGATTATACAATATAAGCAAGTCAATAATATTAAACTCAAGACATAACGTCGATCGTCCATAATTATACATAAATAACAACTTGTATCACTATGCACAACAAAGTATAAAATACATAGCACAGATCACAAAATAGTTTGTAAATCCTGCCACCACAGATCAAATAAGATACCATATATCGTGAATTTCATGCTATTTATGTAAATAATTAAAATTTGAATGCTTATTGTACAGATGCAAGAACCAATCATGACAAAGCAAATTCGTAGCATAAATATATTCAAAACAACAAGTTGTGAATACATGAGATGTATGAATTTATAAGTCATTCCATTAACCAAAAATTACATAACTTTATGAACAATACATGAAAAGGATCAAATTCGATACAAATATAATATATAATATAAATTATATTATCACCCTAAAATTAACATAGTATACAAACTCAAGCCAATTTAATAAAATACAAATTATCCAAATACATATATCCCTAATTCAAAATTATATAAAATTTCTAAACTGAAAGGAAGTCAAGAATCGTTACAAAATCATTACAAAGCAGTATACCATAGCACTAATTTACGTGATAAATCTTTCATTTCGATAATCTTTAACATTATAGTAGCATTTCTCAACAAGAAATTTTTTCAATAATTGTGTAAAATTACTCTGTTCAGTTTTTTTCTTCAACGATCCTGGTAAGTTATTGAACAGTGATGCACACATAAATCGCGGATCGCTATCAGCGAAAGAGTGATTATGTCTCACAATAGATATGTCATTCTTGTTTCTAAGGTTGTAATTATGATTATCATGATTCATAACAAAGAGATCCGGGTGCTTGCGAATGAATTTAATAGATTCGTAAATGTAAAGAGACGGCAAAGTTAATATATCTAATTTAGGGAACAATGTTTTACACGAGAATTGACTGGGCTTAAAACACATAGTCCTTATTACCCTTTTCTGCAAGATAAAAACACGCTTTGCATGAGTTGCCGCGCCCCAAAAAATAATCCCATATGACATTAGAGATTGAAAATATGCATAATACAAAGTACAGAGAGATTTGATATCCATAATTGGTCTTAATTTAAAAATTAAAAAACATGCTTTGACCAATTTAGAACTAAGTGATGTTATATGAGCTGACCAATTCAACGTGTCCGTTAACATTAGACCAAGGAATTTCGTCTCCTGAACAACATTTATGCTGGCGTTGTTTAAGTAAATTAACGGTGACAATAAAATCTCAATACCTGGGCTATGAAATACCATTATTTTTGTTTTCTTCACATTTAACTTTAGCGTGTTATTAGAGCACCAGTGTGACATTCTGCCTACTTCATCACGTATTTCAGGAATTATAGAGAAGTCATGAGGTTTATGTAAAGGAATTGAGTGCGAAGTATCATCCGCATATTTGTCTACTTAATATATTGGTGTTATAATGTCATCAGACAAGTCAATTTCATTTTTTTTTTTTTTTTATTTATTTATTTTTGCGATTTTTAACGTTCCCTATTATTATTATCATCATTAGATTAAAGTATAAATTTAGTATATATTATATAATCATATACAGTATAATTGATGAAAAGATTGTATTTTATTAATTATAATTTCATCCAAAATTTGAGCATTAAAATTTTCTTGTCAAAAAAGTTGCTCGCTACGCTCGCAATTTTTTTTTTATACTTGTATTATACTGTGTTTGGTTATTTTTTCTTGTTTATACTGGGTAGCATTTTTTTTTTTTTTTTTTTTTTTCATGATCTGTATCTTTCAATTGATAAATTATGGATTTATAGTTGTTAAGAAAAACAAAATATAAAATGTCAAGATTTTTTTTTCCTTAAGGAATTTAATCCTTAAACGATACCTTAAAAAATTAAATGGTTCAAGTAAATTTTTATATAATATTCCTCCCCCACCCCCTCCTGAACGCTAAAAAAATACCTGGAATTTTTTAAAATTCCCTGGAAAAACCTGGAAAACTCATGGAATTTCATTTGGGAATAATGGTATACACCCTGTAATGCAGGCAATAATAAGCCATCTGCTATTTCAGGTGAACTTTATGTCATACCTATTTAACACTCACAATTTTACGCACCTGAAATAGCAGATAGCTCATTATTGCAACAAGATCGTGGTAGGCAGGTGGCTCATTATTGCAGACTAGGGATGATATTATGATAAAAAAATACAAACAAATGGAGGAACACCCAAAAGTGCTGATAAAGCCTATGCAATAGACAGTGGCGTGCGGTGGGTTTAGCAGGCAGTAATGCGGCGGCAAAATTATGGGACTGGACACAGCAAAAGGGGGGTCCGGGGGGCTCCGCCCCCCGGATAGCCCGCCGCAGGCGAAAAATTTTTTAAAAAGGGGGCGTGGCAGGCGACTTTTTAAGCATAAAAATAACACAAAAATATATTATATTTCGACGTTTTATACAATTCTAAAATCAATCACAAATAATTTTTTAAATCAATTTGTAAGACGAGTTAAATTTTTTGTCGGTAATGTCTTTTTTTATATCGATCGTATGACAGTTATATTCATGATCGATCAGCACATAATTAATATATAATATAATTATTTTCACTAAAAACAATACGTATAATTTTTGTATTGTGATTCCGACTATGTACAGCTGCAATACGTGAAAAAAAAAATACGCATTTTATTCTCTGCAGTCAATTAAATTCTAATTGTGATCCGCGACGCGGATTGATCAGGATAGCAGTCGATAAATCAATATTTTATTTTCTAAGATACGTAATTTCTTTCAAATAATTTGTTGTTTTGAAAGGTAAAGTCAATTTAAGAACATGAGTTTAATCGTTTAAAATAATTATAGTGTGGATTTCATAATTGTGAAACTATATATTTGTTTTGCTTTAAAAATAAGAGATAAAGTTTTCGAATCTTATATTTTTTTCCCCGGCAGCATATAATTTACGATAAATTACGATAATCCACGAGGCAAAAACATCGGCTCCTCGATCGTCGTCGCTCCCCTCCCTCAACTCCCTCCCAGGACTGAAGCTCGCCCCCACCTCTTAAATCGGTAGAAAGCTCAGCTTTTTCTTTGATGATAAAACTATACGAAAAAACGGGCGTGGGAGGGGAAATGTAGATTCATGCATGGGGAAAACAAAGCTGAGTGAGTCTACCGCTTTCATGCAAGAGGGCGTCTTTGCATTGCACCGCGAATTCATTTACGTTTTTGCGGTAAACGCTTCAATAAATTCAAACGAAGATTTTCACATAGACAAAGATAAATTATTTTTTTTTATTGAAATTTGACGTGATGAAATTGAAAAAGAAAATATTTATATTCTTTAAAGAAAGCTCAAATTTTCCCTAGATGCGCCGCATCCAACGCATTAATGGACCGCACGCCACTGGCAATAGAGGTACTGTATAACACATTGTAGATTGCCTATTTACTGCTCGCTCCTAGCGATTGTCCATGTTATGTAATTTGGAGAGGAGAGACCTTAGCCCCTACGCTGTGTCTATATAATTTCACACTCCTGGGATGACAGGATGTGTTTAACTGTAATACAGTCTTGCGTTAAATATGAACAACACTTCTCGCTGTTAGCACCTCTTATAACATTACCACCTGATTAAGGTAGAAATAATGTCAAAGAGCTGTTTTTTTTTTTTTTTTTTTTTTTTTTTTTTTTTTTTTTTTTTTTTTTTTTTTTTTTTTTACTTTTTTACTCCATTTGATTAGCATATATGTAAACCTTAGAAAATTCACAACAATTCTGAAATTTTTTTGAGAGGCAGATATTATTGCCTAAAAGATATAGAAAAAAATTCAAAACAATTTAACGAGCCAATTTTTTTAAAATTAATTTATTTAATTTTCAGCATAAAAGCTTTCCCATGGAGAGACAAAAAAAAATAATAATAAGCTCGTTAAATTGTTTTGAATTTTTTTCTATGGCTTTTAGGCACTAATATCTGCCTCTTAAAAAATTTTCAGAATTTTTGTGAATTTGCTAAGGTTTACATGTTAATCAAATGGAGCTAAAAAAACAGCTGATTGACGTTATCTCTACCTTAAATCCTCCTACATGAATTACACTGTTCGCATGTTTTATAGATTGATGTGATCGAGAACTACGTTGAACGAGCCCTTCGTGAGAGGATGCCAGGATTCAACATGCCTGCCTTCCTGTCTGAGATGGGGTGAGTGATCGTTTATGTCATTGTATGAAGTGGCTTGTGTGTCTGCCAAAGTATCGACAGTAACATGGCTGACTGGTGTTGCAGGGCTCGCAGTGGCGAGTTGGATGGGGAGGTGTTTGAGATGCTCAGCAGTTTTGCAGACTTTGTCACCTTCAAGCAGCTTGTACTGGACTACAAAGCCGTGAGTCTACAAAATCGTGCTTATATGTTATGTTGTATATCGTTCTTGCCTCAAAATATTAATGTTTTTTACACCCCTATATATTGTTATTGAATTTAATCCATTTTCTTAAAATATCCCAAACAAAATTTTTTTCATCTTAAATTTCAAACTACAGTATGCTATAAGGGACTTATAACATTGACAAAATTTCAAGTATTAACTATGCAAATAAATAAAACATAGATTACAAAATTATTGTACTACGTATTCTATACATAGTTGTTTTTCAGCTTAATTTTTTTAAGCATAGGAAGATAGGAACTATTTTTAACAAAATCATAGAAATTTCGGACAAACCCACAACAGTAGAACCTTTCATTTATGACACCTTCAGGTTAAGTGGTTGGTGCTTTCAATAATTATTTAAAAATAGGTACCGTCATAAAAAAAGAAAAAAGAAATGAAAATAAATCAGAGTAGCACAATTTTGTACTCTCTATTTTATTTATGCAAAATAAAAATAAATATTTCCAAATATCCATTACACAGCAACTGTAAAGACTTTATCTTTTGTTAAAGAAACTATTGTACTGCATTTTAATTGTTGACACGCTGCTGACACTGTTGTTTCAGGTGCAAGATGGTCTGGTGGCTGACATGAGCATTGGTGTGCGGGCTTCGTCCCACTGACTCCCCTCTGTTCTCCGCCCCATCTGTTGACTCGAGTTCAGTGATTTTAGAAGCAGTGGTAGGTGCAACTGTGACGAACTCTAGTATTTTATAATTTTACGTACTATCACTAAAGAGACTGTCATGCTAACTTCCTTTTAATTTTAAAAGACTGCTGCTTTGTCAATAATAAGTGAGTTTCTGTTTTGTAACTGATCACTAAATTTGATTATTAAACTTGACATGTATTAAATTAAATTATTTACTTATAAATATTCACCATGTTTTTGTAAAATGTCTTAAAATTGGCCTTGTAGTGTTAGAGTGTGTTTGAGTACTGTACTGTACAGTAGTTAAAAAGCAAAATAATAATTTATTGCTCCATTTGAATGTCTTTTTGTTTAATGTTAAAGTATGTTATGACAAATATAATATGCTGTACTGGTATTTGCCCTAATATAGAAATAAGGGTAATTATAAACTGTAGCAAGATTATTAATTTTCCTTTGCCATAATTTTAAAATGAGTGCCATGATACAGCAAATGTCATGTGTGGAACAGTTTAATAATACAGTATCGCAAAATATAACCTAAATTGCGTTCCAAACAAGTTTTTAACATTGTTAACGTATATCCTCCGCCTTTATTTTTTTCTATCTAATCAACATTAATGTTTATAGTATACAGTACGTATATTATATATTTTAAATGTTTGTGAACTAGTGAATTAAGTGCGGGGTAGAACTTTTTGATATTAATTTTTAGCCATTTAACTTAATTATTTATTCATACAAAGATAATTAATATATATGAATATGATGCGGATATTAAATTAACTAATAATTATTGATTGCATATACAATATACATAGCTATAAAAGTATTATAATTTAATAATTTTTTACTATACAGTTCAGCATAAAATATAATGGATGACAGAAAGCTGAATCTTTTTTTTATAGCAAATTAAAGTTTTTGGAGATTTGATTATTTTATAGATTATTTATTTAATATTTTATAGGACCTATATATATATTATAGGGTTTAATTGTGAAAAAAAAAAAAAAATCTGGAAGTAAAATAGTTTTGACTTTTGAGATTTTCTCCAGAGTATATAATATATATAGCTGGCCGGACGAGCTATTAATAAATAAATTACGCTCCGTTCATCAAAGACACGCAGACGCCATGGGTATCTAAATATATATAGTACTTATAATATATAATTATATTAGTAAATAACTTTTTCGTGCAAAGGAACACCGGCAAAAAGGTAAAAGTCCGAAAAGTGAAATAAAATTCAATATAATATTATATAGTCCGTACATTAATTGCTATTAATATATATATTCCATAATATTTGAGTTTACATTTTTCTTGATGATGGTTGATGTATAAGAGACTATCGAGCAGCTACAGCTAGATGTGTTTCAACAATTAATGGCATCAATAATTATAAAAGAATCAAAGTTTCCATGCAAGATCGAGGATATATTATTATGAGCTATATAGGCAACGATAGATATTAAATAAAATATATTCTGGATTGCGGGATGATCTGTCCCTATCCACATAGGTTTTTTGTTTTGTTTCTTTACTAGAGCAGCTAGAACTCATGTTAAATTACACAATGCAAATTAATACATTTATATAGAAAGGGTGTGTGCTTCCTCGGAAAGAGTATTTTCAAAGACAAAATGGTCTCTGCGCGGTGTCTGCATGCTCAGCATTTTTAAAATATCAATTAAAAAAGGCGGTAAATAAAAAGTTGAGCATCAAATTGCGTTGTAAAGTTTTCGTCCATGAAAGACGCGCTATAAACGTCGAAATACTTTTACTGATATTTCTCTTGTTATTTGCCTCCGTTTATATTTAATTGTGTTAAAAGCAATAAAAAACACATCATAATGGCGTAAGTACCAGACGTAACCAACTTTTTAATTCTCTATGCCTAAAATTTAGGCTGAAAACCTTGTTACAAAATGAACACAACATGCTTTTGCCCGGCATTTGCATTTAGGCAAATTTCTATTATGTTGATGTTGTATTTAGCTACTTCCCTAAATAAAATTTAAGAAGTAAAGGGGAATTTATGTAAAATATTATTTTGTTCCTTAAATTTTTATATAATATTGCTACACTAAGAAATTAACCGGCAACGTTAGATATTTATAATACCGGTATGATAACATACCATAATATAAAATATAATTATGCATATATATGCATACACTGTATCCTCTACAGTATGCATAATATAATATCATATGATCAATGCTAACACTATAGCATATTATTTGCATACGTTATTTGCATTTGATTTTCTTATTTATTGAATTAAGGTCCGAGTGCAGAAAATGTGTATACTGTACCGAACCGATAGGCACCGATAGGCATTAATTATGCTCATACTGTATGCATATATATTACCGTATGCATACACCACGGCTTACAAAGTGGTCTCTTGGTCTCTCATGTTGGCTACTTCCTGCCAGGCGCAGATCCAGGGGGGGGGGGGGGGGCTGCCCCGAAAATTTTTTCTGGATCCGCACCTGGCTACTGCAGTGCTGATCATTTTGATTATAATGCTAAATGTCCCACAGAACAACACTACTTACGAAACCAAAGTCTGAGATGACTCCCGAGGAGCTGGCCAAGCGAGAGGAGGAGGAGTTCAACACCGGACCTTTGTCCGTCCTCACCCAGAGTGTCAAGAACAACACACAGGTGGGTAACCAGACGCAGGGCCAGGGAAAAAATTGACTTATTGGATCAATGTTAATGACAATTAATAATATAGGACCTACCTTTCCATTCATTGAAAAAGCTATTAGGGAAAATGTGCAAGCGTTTCAAATCAAAAGTTTTGTAATCGTCATTGAGGGGGATTCAAAAAGACTTATCCGCGAGACTTAGCCGGCGGATAACTTGTCCACGTTCTAGTCTGGATAACCTAAATACTTAGCCGCGCGGACAAGTATAAGGCTGGACAAGGTTTTGGATAAATCGGTCTGGACAAAAGTCATTTGGCCAAGCCTGTTGGCTGAAGTCCCGCGGACAACTAACCGCGCGGCCAAGTCTCGTGGACAAATCTCCCACCTGGATAAGGTTTTGAATTACGCCGCCATCTTGGATTACATGTTAAATACGGTGATAATTGTACCGCCATATATCATGATTTTCTATTATATTACGTAAACATTGTGTTTAAAATTAATTTCATTTCAATCTTATTATTATTGGGGTGACATGGTTTAAGATTTTTGGCGCTTTTAACATTTTTTGTTATATTTCTCTAATTTCCCGTTCTGTGCGAGGCGCTGGTGGCATAATAATAAATTCATCAGTGATCGAGCCTCGCTGAATAACCCACGTTTTTTTTTTCAATAAATTTATACCTTATACCCAATATTTGGATTAAATAATGGGTTTTTATTATCATATGATAATACTCTATTACAATTAATGACGGTACGTGAAATATCCATAAAAAAAAATTGCTTATTTTGACGACATTTGAGGGCTTGATTTCAACCTCCTTGATTTTAGTTCATTTTCTGTTTGCCTCATTTACTTATTTTTAACATACAGGAGTTCATACTCCTTAATTAAATGCTACCAGACTAATTATTAACTTAAAAAGAGATTTATTTTTAATAACTGTTCGTATTTAAATATGTAATAAAAGTATCAAAAATTCGCAGATGAAGTATCAGAAAATTACAGATGAATGGTATCATATCATAGATCATAGAGCTATCATAACTCGTCAAATTAAGCAATTTAACGTTAGATATTTCACTTACCTTTATGAAATGTCATAGAGTAGTGTATTCTTGGGCTGGCCTTGTGCAATTATAGACACAAATATCAGGTATTAATCGTCTAATTATTGAAAAATGAGCATAACAAAATGTGTGCCAACAAAGAGGGCGGGGCTTGCTGACTTGCTGATGATATAGAAAAGGGGGAGCGGGGGGAGGTAAACATTGAATATAAGCGCTAAATGTTCGAAACTAATTTTCCTATGTCTTATGCAAACCACACAAATTGATATTTAATCAAATTTGAACACAGTTGTTTAATAAATTAGCAATGAATCATCATATATGTAGATCCAATTACCTCCATATTTAACACGTAATCCAAGATGGCGGCGTAATTCAAAACCTTATCCAGGTGGGAGATTTGTCCACGAGACTTAGCGCGCGGTTAGTTGTCCGCGGGACTTTAGCCAACAGGCTTGGCCAAATGACTTTTGTCCAGACCGATTTATCCAAACCCTTGTCCAGCCTTATACTTGTCCGCGCGGCTAAGTATTTAGGTTATCCAGACTAGAACGTGGACAAGTTATCCGCCGGCCAAGTCTCGCGGATAAGTCTTTTTGAATCCCCCTCATTATGGTTATTGTCAGTCCAGTAAGAAAGTTTGATCCCCCAGGTGCTGATTAACTGCCGCAACAACAAGAAGCTGCTTGGTCGTGTGAAGGCGTTTGACCGCCACTGCAACATGGTGCTCGAGAACGTCAAGGAGATGTGGACCGAGCTACCGCGCACCGGCAAAAGCAAGAAGAAGGTGAGTCCAGAGAAGTTCTCATTTCCCACGAAAAAAAAAAAATCATTGTGTTTAGACATTGCCACCTCCTGCACACCGGATATCGATGTGACATTGTATTTTAAATACAGTACAGTAATAGTCTCAGATTTCAAATATTTACATGATGTTAAATGCAAAAGGTCACAATTTTAACCCTGAAATTTTATGGAAGGAGAACTTTAAAATTTTGAAACTTCGTCCGACGCAAGATAAGGGTTTTCAAAATTATATCTGGGGTGTGAAAAATATCAAGAAAGACAAATTTCAATCCTATTTAGGGGTGGATAAAAGAATTATTTGGCAATGAAATCAGTTCAAATTTAGGACTACTATTTTTTTGCTTGCTTTACAGTTCACAGGCCTTGGTAGAGGTTGCATTGATTTAGATGTCAAGAGTGCAGAGTTTGTTGTAAAAAGTTGCCCACAGCAATTGTTGCATACAGATGTCACACTTAATTTGACTGTGACTTTACTGTTCTATTCTAAGGTTGTGATGACAGAAGCAATACAACCTTTTTTCTACCTTTCATGCAATACATTCCTCATGTAAGACTTAAAAGTAAGTCTTCCATGAATCCAAATCACACTCTTTATCTCTTATCTCTTCTTCTCCATATTATGTTATATGTAACTAACTATTTTCATACATCTTAAAGAGAAGAGTTGAGAATACCTCCATTACAATCAATTTATACCTCTAACAAGGTTTCTTGGTCCCATCATTGATGATTAGATACTGTATGTATTTATTGAAAAATAAGCCAGAAGTTTTATAAAAATCCATAATTATTGCTAATTATGGGTACTTCAATGCTCTTGAACTAAATTAATTCGCTTATGATGTAACTCCTCAGTATGAAGCGAGACGATGTACAATGACTGCTATTTTTGCTCCACAGGCCAAGCCGGTGAACAAGGACCGCTTCATCTCCAAGATGTTTCTTCGTGGCGACTCTGTGATCCTCGTACTGAGAAACCCGCTTGCCACGGCCGCTGGCAAGTAAGCCACCTCGGACTTGGAGGACATGTGTGTGCCAGTGTCTCAGTGTTCATACTTGCAGGACTTTTGTAACTGTGTCTCCATCGTCTCTACCAAAATTCCCACAATGATATGTTTTTATTTTTATTTAATGAACAAATTTCTTGGTCCAATTTTGTTTTTACCTGTAATATAAAAAATATTGCTTGAAATGAAAGCTGCTTAAACTTAGCAAACACTCATTTTTTTTTTTTTTTTCTTAATTTAAGATTAAAATTATGATCTTGGAAAGCATTTAAGATGGTAAGATTTGTATTCCAGTGCTTGCTTCAAAATTACTTACCAACTCGATTTTGGTAGCACTGTGTTTTTTAACGTCTTACAAATTTTTTTGCCAATATTTTATAAATTTTTACTATCATATCTACTGGGTATTCTTTTTTATGTACTGTATGTAAAGTATTCATTGAATTTATAAATATCTGAATGGGTGTATGAATTATGTAATAAAATAATTAAAATTATGAAATTAAATTAAATATGCTTTTACTTATAACAGTATTTCAATTTTTATGTGTTAAAAAAAATAGTTATGGACATTATGGTGGGAATTAAAAATATTCAATTTTTAATATGATTTTCTTTTTATTATTATACAAGAAAAATAATTACATATATATTAATTTATAATAAATTTTTGATGGAAGCTACATATTGCACTGAAAGACAAAATATTGAAGATGTCAATTAAACTGACAAAAAGGAATACCTGATTCTACACATATTTATCAACATGATATTTTTTTAATTATATTCTACAGGTGTAACATAATCTGTGCAACATGATAATATATAAAGTATTTTTGCAGAGACTTATACTTTATTTTACCGTACATGCAAATAGCAAGTTAGAGCTAGTGCAGTACAACATCTAGAGGTAGAATGAATTCTAATGTCTTTTTCTAAAAAGCACTTTAGTAAAACCAAAATTTTTACCTGATGGCATTTATTTAAATTAATTTAGTTATAAGTAGTTTTCTTAAGTTTTGATCAACTTTGCAGCTTCAGTGACTTTTTTTTTTTTTTTTTTTCCTGTTAAGGGTATAAGGTGCCATGCCCAATATTAAAAATATTGCCACACATGAAAATTATGAACCAATATCTTAAAATGTTTTCCTCTACGTCCCCTATCAAGTATACAAATTCGATCTAGTTTTTGAGTTATGTATTTTTAAAGTTGACTAATTTAGCATGAAGTAATGAGAGAAAACTAGATCAAATTTGTATACCTGATATTTTAGCTACTGATAGGGGATGTAGAGGAGAACATTTTAAGATCATAATTTTCATGTGTGGGAATTTTTTTAACAGTGAGTGTGTTACCTTACTCTTAAGGTCATAATTTTATAATGCCACAGAAATGATAGTTTCAAATCTTTACCAGTAATATTTGGTGTAGTATATTATGGTATCTTAATAAATTTTTCATAAAATTTGCATTAAAAAAATTGCTAAGAACCATACAATGTACATTTTAAAATTTTAGAAACAAAATAAATTACAATATACTTAAATTAAATTAAGCAGTATTATAATTTTTAATACAAATTAATAACTTTTAAAAACTAATAAGTTAAAAGTCTTCCAAGCTACAGAGATTATTTAGAAGATTTTTTAAAAAATTATGCCTCATTATTATAATTTAATCAGGTTTCCAAATTAATGTTTATAATCGTTAAGGGTAAGGTAACGCCACCAATGTTAAAAAAAATCCCTCTCACAAAAATTCTGAAAAAAATTTGAAATGTTCTCCTCTATACCCCCTATCAGTACCTAAAATATCAGGTATACAAATACGATCTAGTTTTTGAGTTATGAATTTTTAAAGTTGACTACTTTAACATGGAGAAATGAAACTCCCATGTTAAATTGGTCAACTTTAAAAATTCATAACTCAAAAACTAGATCGTATTTGTATACCTGATATTTTAGCTACTGATAGGAGGTGTAGAGGAGAACATTTTAAATTTTTTTCAGAATTTTTGTGAGAGGGATTTTTTTTAACATTGGTGGCGTTACCTTACCCTTAATTAATAACTTGTACTAAAGCTTTGCAATTTGTAATGATGCTGAAAACATTTATTTTGTACTATAAACATAATTATGTTATTGAATATAAAAATTAATTAAATCATTTGGTTTTATTATAGTGTAAATTTGATTGTTTAAATTGCAAATAAGTTATTTTATGCAAAGAAATTTTGCATAGATCAGCATAGCCAAGCTAAACATTTATATTTTCATGATCACTAGCCTGTTTTTTTGCTTGGAACTATGTAAATCAAATTTAAAACTGTCTCATATAATATATAAAACAAGACAAGCATGTAGTTAATCAATGAATATTTAACAACATTTTCATTAAGAAATACATTCAATATATTTCAAGTACAAACTGAATTTTAACATTTCATGTACGACCTCTGAAAATTTCCCACGCCAAGAGATGGTTCAACCGTCGAAGTACTTAACTCATCAACAGGGTTGCCATTTACTGCTGCGGAAAAATTTCCAAAGAGAGGAGAGTACATTAGTTTAATTGATTTTAAATGAAGCATGAGAGGTTAAATTAATTAGCGTGAGATAAAAAAAAGTGATTTATTTTTTTATGATAATATATAAAGTTGAACTAATCTAATTTTCTATGATTTCCTCTCTGTGTCAATTGCTTATTTTTTTATCATGTCAAGCATTTGGTTTATGGTTGTATGGCATATAATTAGGTGTTCTAATAAGTATATTTTGTGTACCTTTTATATAATTCCCCGAAAATATTCCCCAAAACATCAGTATCTAACAACCCAGCTACGAAATTGTAAAATCTATGACTTAAGAAGTGAAGAAATTGTATAATTACATTTTAATGATAAGAAAAATGAAACACCATTAAAATTTTAGGCATTTGAATTCTAAAATTATGTAGTACCATAATATCAAATTTCAATATTTTAAAGATATATCCATGGCACACAGTAAAAAGTGTAATTTACTAATACATACAAAAAAAAACATGATTATATTGCTATAATACGTTTAAAATGGGATAAAACATAATAATAATGAAGCTCAAATATAATTAAAATTAATAGATAAACAGTTATAACTTATATCATGCAATGTACTTCATTAAAACCCCTTCAACTGAAGGAAAAACATTTCACTTTGAAACTTATTTATCCAAAGTTTGCGGCTTGTTGTTCAAGATCATGCCGAAATAAGACATATAATATTAATGCCATAAATTACATTGATAAAAAGCTGACCGTTAAAATCATGATAAATAAACTTCAACATAATTATCAACTTACGGACATAATATTTTGGTGTTGTTATAACATTTCTCGAGAGCTAATCAAAGCAGAGAAAAATCATTAAGGGCAGTACACATTATTAAGTTTAAAATTTTCTATAAAATACCCAATTTAAATCCAAAATTCCAAGGTAGACCAGCACCTTTAAATATATATTTATATTTCCATCCTGCTTATCACTTTTGAGTGCATGAAATTAAATCTGTCTTACTTTAGAGCTTAAAAGGGAACATGCATGAAATCAAATAATACTGAATTATAAATGAAGGTTTGATTAATTATTTACATAATGTTTTTTTTTTTAAGCTCCCTTTATTGTATTTTCAATTATTTAAAATCACATTTAAATAATTTATAAAAATATTGCGATGCAGTTAATTTAAAACTTTTTTTTTTTTTTTTCAATTTTACTTGTACAAATGATAATTTAGCAGCACTCAAAATTTTCAAAATACTTCTCTTAAATAATATCTTGTGACCATTTGCTGAATCTTGGCATTTCTTGCTGTAAATACAAGTGGAAATTAAGAATGGCCACTATGAGAGGCGTCCTCCTTGAATCTGTTTTTGGTTCTTCACGTTGATGGTGGGGCGCTAGCACGATCCCGACGCGGAGGCAGTTTGTGGCACCGGGATCACCGGACTCGACTCAGACTGAGCGCCACACTGCGCACACATAAACGAATGTCAGGGACGAATGTGCATGCTCGTTGAAGGAATTTTTAAAAACTTTTAACTTAAAGGAGGGGAACAGCTTCAGCTTTTATATTTTTATCGTTTTATTAAATAATTTCAAACTTAGTAGTGCACCAAAAAATAATTAGTCACAAGTTCCAGCAGTTGACATTCAAAAAGCAAGCCAAGCAATTATGGAGCTTCCATGCCAGGCACATTCCTTTAATTATTATTATTTTGCTTAATTATGAAAACTGAAATTTTATGCTTTATATAAATATTTTTTTATGTATTTGATTTATCATTTTTTTTTTTTTTTTCTCTTGTGTTTGTATTAATTTTTTTAAAGTAAATATTTGAGCATGCAATTATCAACGTTGTTTTCCTTTAAGAGCTGAAAATGCTATAACTACTGCATGTAACACATATATAGCACACAATTTTTTACTTTGTAATTCTACATTTAAGGAAATTAGCACTATACCTTGGCTACTAAACATAATTTAATGAAAATACACTCTCTTCATACCACCCTGCACGCCATATTTAATTAGGTTACACGGTCATTGGTTGATTGTAATTATTAACGAAGGTTCTAACTAACCCAACACGAGCCAAATACTTCCGAGCATTTCAGATTATAACCTAAATGAATATGACAGCCAGCTGGTGTAAGATAGTTTAGATAAAATTTTGACAACCATATATGCTACAATACATCCCCCCTCTCTCCGTTGCTTACTCACTCACCCCCTGCTGAGGCTCTGCGGGAGCGTTTGTCTTCTCGAGGGCCAGTGGTGCCACCTGTGTGCCAGACGGAAGGCTAATGCTGGCTACCTGAACGCCCGGCTGACCAAGAGCAGCAATGGCCGAGCGCTGGCTTTCCCGAGCTTCCACCAGGAAGATGCTCTCTTTAACCTCCTTGGTCCCCAGCTGATCAATCCTGCAGAAGAAAGTGTCATTTAAAACCAGCTTAAAGAAGCAACAAGAGAGAGAAAAGAGCTAACTGCAATCATATTTTCAAGACAGACTCACTTGTCATAGATGACCCCGTGCAGTCCCAGGGCCTTGAGGTGCTTTATTGTGTCTGTGTCATTGTTGTCGTCTCCCCAACAGAAGAGCACGAGACCGGCGTCTCGCACCAGTTTCACCAGGCTCGTGTCACGCAGGAGATCCTCTGTATGTGCGTTCACACCCTGAGACAGCAAACATTAGTATCCAGGAGAAAACATCAGAAAAAAAAAACAATAAATAAAAAAATCAGAAATTTAGAACAATTGAACAAATTACTTGTTTCAACAATAATGCATTAAGTTTTGAATTAAGTGAGAAAAAGTGAGTTCGTAAATATTTAACATATTGTAGAAGCTTTTATTTTACAATTAAGCTCTGTTCTTACATAAAGAATGAATTCATACAGTAATTAAGACATTAAAAAATATTACAAGGAAAAAATTGTTTTATGAACTCACTACTTGGTGCATATCCCCTATACATATACTGTACTATTGGGTGATTATTTTTGTATAATTGTTTTAGAAACCATTTCTAAGTAATTCTAATTCTTACAATGTGATGCCACATACCAGAATTCCGGCAGAGCGAGCAAAGTACACGGCAGCCTTGATGTTCTGACAGCGAGGGTCGTAGTAGTGGGGGTACTTGCTGGTGGCTCCCTGAGTCAGGAACATCACAGGGTACTTGTTCTGCTTCAAGCGGATCCTGCAAAACACGATCCAGGAGTCAGCAGGGCTAGCTGGTACCCAGGGTAACAGCAACGAGGCAGTGCAGTTTATTATAGTTGTTTATACAATAAGGATTACAGTAAAAACGTGTTATTACAAAACTTGTTATTATAAGGTAAAAACTCGATATTGAGTAACGGAGTAAAGGTCCCGTAGAAATTAATTAGTATTGCAGATATAGGAAAAACTTGATATAAGGTAAACTTGATATAAGGTAAACCCAATTTCCTTGGTCCCTTGACTTTAAGTAATAACAAGTTTTTATTGTATTTCTTTTTTTTTTTAATAATTTAATTATTGGTTTCATTACTATAAAAAATAACTTAGTTTTCCTGTTTTCAATAAATTGTGAACATGAAAAGAACAAAACTATAATACAGTAGTTTTAAAGATTTTTTTTTTTATTATTGTGGTCATGAACCTCCGTTTTCCTGCCGAGGACTCACATTGAGCAGATGTCCGGGTGGAAGCACGAGAAGACGATCTTGCGAGTTCCACCATGACGCAGCACCGTGGCTAGCACCACGTCCAGGTACAGGTTCAGGTCAAACGGGTGGTACAGCTCGAAGGTACCGTCCTGCACACAAAAACTTATCATCAGTGATGGAAGGTTGGTGTGAATATTAAATACACAAAATTTGTAAAGTAAAAATTGTCTTCATAATTTATATATTATATTGTTTACATTTTTTAAACTAAAATTTGAGGCAGAGTTATAATATAATGGTCTACAAATAAAGTTCTGGGATGCCCATAAATGTTCCATATAGGTTCAATGAATTATCATAAAACATTGAGCTTTGATCAATGTTTATCATAAAAAAAATTACAAATAGAGTCTGGGTAGATTGGATCATCCAAAACATAAATATTGCTAATCTCCAATTTTAATTGTAAAAATATGGAAATGAGAAGGGATCTATAACATAAATTTTAAGCATCAAGTGAGGAAAGGGAGGAGGACCATATAGAAATATATAAAGTTTCCCCCTCTTCATAATTCATAACTATAATCATATTGACATTCTCACCTTGAGCTGCATGGTCCACTTGATCTCAATGTTGAAGCCAACGTGAGGGTCGAGGGTCTCCAGAGCACTTTGCAGAGTGGGGAATGGTTGGTGGTCCTCGAGCTCCTCGTCAAAGAAACGCGGCTGCAGACGATCCCGCCCCTCCTCCAGATGGTAGACCTGCACGAGCCGCAAGTTGCTAGCACCTCGCACCACCATACCTTCCTGGACCCCCCACATCCCCCTCATGTCAGCACAAAGAACCCCACACGCAGGCTCGGACCCGCAGTGATGCAAAATAATCACCATTATTATATTAGTTATTTACACCACATTATTATGGGTTAATTTCAAATTAATAGCCAGGTTATTTATGGTATATCAAAGCTTGTTATTTTACAACACTGCAAAGTATAAGAAGGAATGGTTCTCTGTCACCAAATGAAAAAGAATTGATTTTGTTTGGTTTTTATTTGCCTGGGGTTGGCTTGCATGCTTTGATTATTTGCATACAAATTTGTAAATTTCATAAAAACAAGACGAAAAAGAAACTGATGAAAGTAATCTATTTACAACTCACAATTTATTCTGAAAAGAGAGCAATATTAACAATAAATATGTGTTCATAAAAAAAAAAAAAAAAAATACAAAAAGAATAGATGGTGAACATAATTATACAGTATATTATACTCTTCAAACAAATTGCAAATACAAAGCAAAACCTCTGGAACATATTTTGAAGAATGCATAAATAGTGTACTTATCTTGTACACTCATGCTGTTTATGTGATTAAGAACTTTGCATTAAACTGGAAATTTCTAGCTATTGGCTAGGGAGATTCAGAGTGCAGCAACAACAGGGCTTCCGACCAAGGACTATAAAATGGAGGATAGCTTAAAATGGTAAATTAATATATATATATATATATATATATATAAAAGAAAAAAATTGGATATTGATGGTGTGACGACAGTATCGTCTGACTTCAAAAGTAAGCTACCCTTCACCATATTTTGTCCTTGATGGCTTCAGACATGCCACTGTTTATACAGAATTTGCATGGCAGAGCATGCTAAAAGCAAGACGCAAGCTGTCTTTGGCACTGAAACTACCGAGTCAGTGTGAAAAAATGATACATAATTTTATATAACAAATAAATATTAAAAATAAAAGATACCAGCAAAAAAAGGTACGTAGATGAAAGAATAATACTCTGAAATCCATTTTTGTTCCTCTTGAAAAAAATTATAGAGCAAATTAAATTAATAATAATTAATAATAGTCACTCTCTAATGATTATTTATTAATATGTACTGTTACCAAACTGTGTTCTATTTTTAGCTACAAATTCATCTCACCTTCTTTAAAGTTGCCTTTCTTGAAATGGACAGCAAATTTCTCCCAATTTTCAGATTACCAAAAATAATATACAATTAAATTACAGCAATTATTTCAGTATTAAATTATTTTCAACTGTCCACATTGATGAAATATTTTAATGGGTATAAAGTTCCAAGGAGGAAAGAAAATGGTTTCATGTATCTTTTTATTTAAAGACTCAGCTCAGTAATTCGAGTGCCAGGTTGTGTCTGCAGCGAGCTTACCCTGCCCGAGATTGAGTCTCGCTCACAAAAGTGCAGCACTTTACTGACGGAGGCGGAGTTGATGTCCTGCAAGATGAGGAGGGCACTTGACTCACTGGCTTTTATCTGCCAGGCCAGCGCCGTGCAGCTGGGGTTCGAGGGGGCACAAGTTTTACTTTTTATTCTCTCACAAATTAGAACAAGTAAGAGAGAGTATATAACAAGATCATTTTTCATTAAGTCATATAGAAATAGTTTTTTTTAAAGATTGAAATAATTTTTTTTATGATAAACTGAAAAAGTTATTTTGATACAAAAAATTAAGGACAAAACATCTGCTGATAAAATAATAATAATAATCATAAAAGGTGACAATTAAATGTTGATGTGATATTGTGGATCTTGATATATTCGATATGTCATATGTATCGTGTTTTTGAGGACTGCTAAATTAAGCAACTACAGTATAAAAAATACTCAACAACAAAAACAAAAAATACGTTGTCATTTTAATATCTGGTGCAAATACAAAAAAGAAAAAAAATAAATAAATAAAGTTTCATAGATCTATGTAAAAATGCAAAGCATGTGTCAGTAGTTAGTTACGCACATGATATTAAAATGTAAAAAAAAAGAGTGAAATAAAGATGTTGAACAGCAAAGGAAGATTAAAAACGAAAATTGTCAAGGAGAGAGCAAACTTGAAATGTGTAGAAAATTACAAAAGCAAAGCTTGAGAGTTTTTCACTAAAGATTACAAAGCAGAAGTTATCAGGAACTCCAGTATAACTATACTAACAGTTCTGTGACCTTAATTCCTAGAAAATACTTAAAACACAATTGGAACTAACTCCATTGTCAAAATTTAAGTGCTAGCTACCAATTACAGAACAAAGATTTGGCAATTGATCAAACCAGCCTAGCTATTATAGACAAACCGTGGCCAGACCAAACCTAGAGCCTGCTAATATTTTTAGTGATACACAAGCCAGAGTAAAGATTCAATGAATTACATACCATGGTTCTGTGCCTGTAAAGATTATTATTTTTTTTTAACTACTTTAGAAAATTTAGGTGGTAAACACGTATGGACAACACCCTGTATTATTTAGCCCCAGATTTTGTAACATAAGATACAGAACATGTAGCCCCCTCTACACTAAAGAGTTTTTCCTAAATCTTTCTTATTAATGTTTTAATTTGCAACTTGAAGTGTACTGTACAGTATATCATTCTTGCAGCGTCTAATTTGCCAAAGTCAACTTAGTAAAAAGTTTTTAAATTTTAATGTTTTTGGGAAACCAGTAATTTAGAAGCTATTTATATACCATATATGCAATTTAGTAAACTTCGGCAAATTATACACTACTATGTTCATACAGTATATATGTGTTTATAAAAGTAATAATTTGCATTTTTGTATATTTTTGCCCAAACAATTTTTAGATTCAAAGAACATAAAAAACATCAAGAATAAAATTGTTTACACTAGCTATCAGCTACAACAAGTGAAATTAACCTGACACATTAAAATCCCACCTCGCTGAACTCACTGACCTTGAGAAGGTGAAGTTGCTCCAAGGTCAGGTCCTTGACAGGCAAGGTCAGCAGGTCGTGCTCCCCGGCGGTGCTCTTTCTCTTCATCGAGATGCACACGTAGAAATCGTGGTAGATGACCGGCACAAGGTCGCGGGACAGCTGGACGTCAAACTCTACAAAGTCAGCTCCGTGCCGTGCCGCCTGAGCCAGAGACGCTATCGTGTTCTCTCGAACCTCGGCCATTCTGTAATAACAGTGGGGATATGTCAATCATTATTTGTGATGTAATAAAAAAAATGGTTACTGTTTCTTGTCAAAAGGCTTAATTTTTTTTAAAAATAGATTATGAATTGAAATTAATTGGTCTGTAAATTTTATACCATTGTAGTAATTTGTAAATATTCAAAGTCAATAAGATATATCAGATATTATTTAGCCTACATCTATCTAAAATTCTACCAAAAATATTATTTAATTATGATTAAATAAAAATATAATTAAATTTTGCAGATGTATACAGTATGCATTTTTGTATACTTTTCCCTATACTGTATAATTTTTACAATTACAATTACACCATATGTTACAGTCACCTGAAGGGTGTCCTGCTTGCAGGTATCCCTAAAGTTAACCTGACTAGAGTGAGCTAGGAGGAAAGAATACTTGAAATCACAACGAAGATTGGACTACGGTAGATATTTTATGTTTCGTGACAAAACAATCATGTGGGCGTGCTCACCCCATGGTCTGCATCTTAAAGGAGTTTCCGGAGCCTCGGTGGCCCACGTCCAGCCCACACCAGGTGTGTCTCCAGTATCGACTGAATGCAACGCTCATGTCACACTCAAACCCGGCCAGGGGAGACACCTTGATGTACTCCACTGTGGGGGAAAAAAAGAGATCTTTTAGGCAGGTCGGTGCAAGGTGACTTTTATCATTTCATATTTAAATTAATTGATTACTTTTTAGCACCTTTACTATTAGACAATCTGCAAGAAATCTACTACTGCATATTTGGATAGAAGACTTTATCAACTTTATGTATTTTATGCTGTGACATCATATATAGTCATCTTACCTTTCCCTATATAATATTATACCTGAATGTTAAATATTTGCATGACTATGACATCACAGAGTTTATTAGCAAAATTTTAAGGATTTTAGAGTACATGTTAAAAAAATATGGAAAAATTTACAAACATAAATCAAGGTTCTTTATCTAAATATGCAGTCAAAATGTTTTATTTCTATTTCATTTGAAAACACTTGAAACTTGTTATTTTATTGTAAAATAGGGTATCTTAAAAACCTGCAAGTTACTCCAGAGCACATGAACAAAGAAAATATGAGTGAGACAAAGGTCCCGTCGCTTACCCGTGAGTTGACCGATGGGCTGATGTCTGAGGCCGGTGATTGGCACGATGGCCTGGCCCTCGCTATGCCTTAGCACAGACGGTAGGATGTAGCAGAAGCCAACGTGGGTAGGCACTTCATCGTCATTGGACCGTGAACTTCGTGCATACAAGTCCACCATGTAGGCCTGCCAACACGAAATTTAGGTTCACGTAGTATGTTAGATCTTAATTCAAAATTGACGAAAATAAAATAATTATATTATGCCTGTGTTTCTTAGTTATGTTTACATTTTTTTTTTTTAAATCATATATTTTACTATTCCAGGGACACACATCTGTAGGTTTTAGATATCTTATAGATAATTGTGTTAACTGTTTGATAAAAAAAATTCAATAATAATACTGACAAGCAAGTCAATAGCAAACATTCTGGAAGATAGATAGTTTTAACCTTTTGTATTTTAAAAGTGCAACTGAAGCTGCTAATGCTAATTGCTAAAACATAAACATTAACAAGACAAACAAAACTTAAAATATAAATATAACAATAACTAAATGAATAGATGAATACACAGATGAATGGAGGCTTCAAGTCAGCTGATTTTGCGGTGTTCCCACCGTCCTATCCAAACTTATGTAAAAAAAAAAAAAAAAATCGAAATTGCTTTTTTTTTTTGGGCACTAAAGAACTTTTTTAGAGGAAAATAAGTTCTTGATTTATTAGCAAAAGACCCCTGAATAAGGGGGATAGGAGATGATTTCAAATTTATAGCTTTAATAGTTACGGAGAAAAAAATTCAATTTTTCTAACATGGTGGCTTATGGAGAAAATTTTCCCGCCAGGGAACACTCCATAGAAAATAAATAAATAAATAAATAAATAAATAAATAAATAAATAAATAAATAAATAAATAAATAAATAAACAAACAAACAAACAAACAAATAAATAAATAAATAAATAAATAAATAAATAAATAAATAAATAAATAAATAAATAAATAAATAAATAAATAAATAAACAAATAAATACTGTAAATAAATAATAAATTCTCTACAACAGTTTGACCTTGACTGCGACCTCTGACTCACCACGGTGTCCGGACTGAGCACCTGGATCTGGAAGTTGAAGAAGTCGTCCTCACGGTACACCCGCCCAAACTGCTCCTGGACGCGGAAGTCACAGTCCTCGTCTGTCATCACCTGAGGACGCACACTTTCCGTCAAAAGTCGTCAACACACTCTCCGTCAACAGGAGCTACAGAAGCTCAGTGGAAGATTCTTCTTCTTACTTGAGTATCAACAATCATACCTCATTGTACTTATTTTATTGAAGCAAAAAATTATGATGATTCTTGTATACATAAAATTACAAGTATATTATATATTATTGTCAATTGATTTGATTTCAGGAACCCTAGAGACAGTCAAAAGTACAACTGTAGACTTTCTTCCTGATTTTATTTTAGTTCTAAAAATTTTACTCACTGCATGGTTATCACTTACTTAGAAGAAAAAAGGAGACTTACTTTAGCGATATAAAAATAAGAATACTTCCGGAGGGAATTTAAATTAATTGAACTGTACATAACAAAAGTTTACAGAAAAAAAAAATAAAGATTCCTTATCTTATGAACTAGAAGTGTTTACATGTTAAACATAAATTTATCACGTGATAACAATTAGAACAAGGCTACGTACAGAAATTAATATTAAGGTAGCATCTTCATTTCTTATCTTATGTCCATATATACATACTGAAAATGTTTTTCCAACCATGCTCTTGCATCATCTAATATTTAGCTTCCAGAAAATTCTAATAAATCTCACTGCTCTGATTGGCTGGATTGACTCACCGCCAGCTCTGTGATTGGCCAGTTGGGACGTCCTCCCGAAACATCGGTAAGCTCGAGGGTGTCCATGCTTTCGTCAAGAGAAGACTCGCCGGCCCGCAGCAAGGCCTCAGGGGTGACGCCTTTTTCAAGAATCACCGGCGTAACTTTCACCAGCAGCTAGGACCAGAGAGAAAATAACCTCCCTGTAACCCAGCACCGAAAGTCAGTCTCATGCAGCCTGGCTGGTCAATCTGTGGCATCAACCTATATGTGCAAGAAACACATTCTGTCAAGTGTGGTACCAATTGTCTAAAAATCTAGTCAAACAAATAAATTTGTAAATGTCCAACTGTTCATAAATCTATTTTAGAAAGCAAATAAATTTGTATAATATATAATTACATATTTTATTATTAATTACATATGTTAAGATACTGTTTAACATTTTCATTAATATCCTTAGAAACAAATCGAGCCATCAATTGAAATATAATACTGAACTAGGAGTTTCATGAATTGTTAATAGTATCCTATTTTATCATATTTCTTCTGCAACAACTGTCTAACTGTTACTGAAAAAAACAGCTGAAATGACCATCATAAAAGTCAAAGTAGAAGTTGAATAATATTTTGCTTATTTTTTTCCAACTCTCACAGATTTGAATTTATGAGGTGGAACTCCCACCACAGAAACTTCAGATTTATCATGGTCAGTGTGTCACTAATCTCCTGGTCCAGAGATGAAATGTAGACAAGGGGTAACCTCCTTCCCCCCCCCCTCCTTTCAGGGTAAAGAACTTCTAATTTTTTTGTTGAATATGCAACTGGTTCCATTCATTATCCCATTAACCTTGCCTCAAAGCCACCCCACACCCTCCATTATTTATTAAGCTGCCTCACCTGGCGTCCCTGCAAGCGCCTCTTCCACATCTTGATGGGGTTGTTGAACATCTTGAGCTGCACGACGGTCTCGGCACTCAACCAGCCACGCTCCACCTGCTGCAGACCGCCCACCAGCCCAAACTCCTCCGCGTCCTCTCGTCCTACCCCGCGGGACAGCTCTGCAACATCCAACGTAGGAAATGCTACTTGAGTTTTTTTTTAATTGATTTTTCATAGGGGTAATCCATCAGCTTTGTAACTCTGAGGAATGAGAAATTGCATCCACGGAAAGTGATATCCAAGAGGAAAATACAGAACCTTCCTCATTTTTACTAAACTCTTTTAAATTATAATTGAAATGGAAGATTTGATTTTCTACCTCATTTCCTGCTTTTATAAATTAAAAATTATTTTGTACTTTTGTTTTTTTAATTTTAGAAAGAAAAAAAAAAATTTATTTTACTGTTCATCTACATATAAATGTAATGGATGATCTGTAAGAAAAAATAAGAAGATATGATGCAATTGTACAAAGTTGTTTGAAATTAATCCCATGACCCACACATGACCCCCTGCAGTTTCAACAACCAATACCTGATCTAAATTTAGGACCCACTTCAAAAACTCCCTCACCTCGAGGTAAGATGGTGCGCGGTTCAGGGTGGGTCTCCCAGCGCTTAACAACGTGTGCACATTCGTGTCGGCTCTCGCCATCTGGGGGTACGTTGACGAGCACCACGTAACGGTAGTGCACCGCCGAGTCGACGGGCAGGCGTGCTGTACCTCGCCATAGGTCCCTGTGACATCAGTACAGGGATTTGATTAAAGTAGTAATAATAAAAATCTGAAGTTTATATTTTTTTAGTAACATTAAAATAATAATATAAATTGTTTATTGAACACAAAAACAGTGTACAGAAACACTGTTTTTGTGTTCAATAACCAATTTATATAAAATAATAATATCATTACCAGAAAGAAGCTTCATTACTGACACTTATAAAGATTGATATTATCAGACTAATAAATTAATAATGTTAGTACAGAATTATTTGTTAATTTCATAACTAATTTACAATTGTACTTTCATTGTAATTATTTCATCTGAACTTTTTTTCCTTAACATCAAAATTATCCCCCTTTTCCTCTATTAATGAAGTACTGAAACACCATACGTGGGCGGTAAGTAAGACACCAGCAATTAACTTTGTCTCAAGGAACTCAAGAGCACTTTTCTCAACCTTTTTTTTACTGGTAAAGGTGAAAAGTTGCAAACAACCCCTTGCCCACTCACCCCTCGACTCCGCAGCTTAACTCGAGGGCCCTCTCGTGCCTCCACTCTCCGAGGGCTGCACAGTCTCCGACCACCCCCAGGGTCTCGCCCGGCCCGGCGGTCGCTCGCACACAAAATTGCCACTCGCAGCGCCCCGTAGAGTCCCCCATCTCTCGAGCTACAGGAATAAAGTGTCTTTGAGAATAACCATAATGGGGGCTGGACAAATAAATCTTAACACAAATAATAAAAAAGCATATAATACCTACATATGCAAGTATAGGCAGACAATAAAACAAAGCAATTTTTCTAGAATGTACCATTTTATTTTTAATTAAATCAATTCATGAACTATATAATATATTAGAAATAATTAAGGAGTTGCATGATGCATGGACAATGATTTACAAACATTATGCTTGCAAAAGTGTATAATTATTAATTTATTAAATTTAATTACACAAACCTGGTAAATCAATCTTTTGATTGATGCACAACAGCAGGATATCTATTGTATACCGTATTTATACTATATTTAGTATAACTGAAACTGCAATGAATTTGAGCTTGATAGAGAGCTAGCTTATAAGGCCCCTGAGGGCTCTCTGTAGCAAATACAATAGCAATAAAAGAATATATTTAATTGTTTATATTGTAAAATTTAAAACAAAAAATGTGAATAACACTTTGTAATTAGATTAAGGCAAGTGAGTTTAAAGTAGGCCACACATGCTTAAGGCAAAAGAGAGAAAAATGCTTTCTCTATAAACGCAACTCATCCAGATTGTGTCACAAACACAGATATCACACAGATGGTTAATATTTTACTCTCATCTGTGGATCTACAACACATATATGCAAGGACACTAGAATATGAACTTGATTGCCTCGAACATAAATTTACAATAAATAAAAACGTTTCCTGATTAGTTTATAATTAAAGTTTCTTTAAAAATATTATTGAAAACAAAATAATTTATAATAAAATTTTGGCGATATTTTGACTGGAAACTACTACGACGGAGCCTTACAAAATGTAAACAAAATCTGGTTTCCGCCGCTTCCTCCTATAATTGCTATGCGCATTAATGAGATGAATTTTACTTATACTGTTGAACTTACCTAGTAGATAAAAGACGACTTTTAGTTACTAGGGTCGCAGCTTGCAGAGAATGCAGACTGCCCGTCGTCTACACGTCCTCGTCAACAACTTGCAATGATACCAGCTGACTCCGATCGCACCACCTCGCGTCGTCTGGCTGCTGCGGCTGTCGCCCCCCTTTTTTTTTACGAGATCCCGCACGGAGCCTTTTAAATTTTGCGAGAATATTTATTTAGCGATTACGCAATGATTTCTAAATTTACCTATATTTTTTTTTACATTTTTTTTACCAGTCACGCGCTTGCAAAATTAAAAAAAAAAAAAAAAAATGCGTGTCACAAAAAACACAAAAAATAAATTCTATTTTAAAAAAGTTCATTTTTTTATTTTCCTCCATATAACATATATAATACGATATAATATATTTATATTAACATTTTAATTTATTTTATTATTATAATTATATTAATATATTTTTAATGTTGTCGTAATTTTGTTGCAAATTTTAAAAAGTTAATAATTTGCAATATATATAATATATATATAATTTGTGAACGACGATCGACCTTCAAATTTAATGTAATAATCTTCATCATGCATGCATTGCAAGGACAAAGGGCAAACTGCATTAATGTGCTGCAATAATGCACGCTCGATCGATCAATAAATAAATAAAAAAAAAAACACGAAATTAATGTCTTAAAAATTCGGGCTCCCCCGCCCCCTGCTCCTGCAGTGCCTTATAATAATATAATAATAATATAAATGTTTATTGAGCAAAAGAACATAATACACAGTATACATTTTAATACATAATGCTCAATATGGGCGACTCAAAATATATGACCCCAGCTATATAAACTGGCCCCTCTATATTAATAGATAGCTTTAATTCCCACAGTCCGAGCCTGCTTAAATTATATATCTTTGTTACAAAATACATCATAATATAATATAAGTATATTATTATAATATTGTAATTGTATTACAATTAAATTATGATTTTTATTATTATACAGTACATTATATAATCCATGTATGATTGCATGATATGCCGCGTTTCATTATCGATCGTTTATCGTTTTTTTTAATTAATACGATGATCGAATTACTAATTTTACTATAATATAAATATTTAAATTATTAATATAATTACATATATACATGATCGATCAAGTGCGCGTGTTTATATTTACATATAATTATTATTTTATAATTATATATACATTTTAAAATCAAATTAATGAAAAATAAAAATACCATTATAATTATATAATGATATTTTTTAAATTTTAAAATAAAGTTATTAAAAATAAAATATAATAGTTCATGAATGAAATAATATGAATAATATAATTTATAAATATTTATACGTTGAAAGTGGTTCATATATATTATAATAAACAGATGTGTGAAAATAGATACACCCTGAACTTTGATCCAGAAGATTAAATATATTGTATAAAAATGATATGCTGTTTATGATAAAATGATTTGCATATCGGATCTTTATAAGACTCTATATGATCGTGCGAGCGCGCTCTGCGGCATCATATAATATAAATGTATTTATAATTTAATTATAATTACGTACATCTCAACTGTACGGATTATGTTATACTTTATAATTAAATTTATATTTTACATGAATTTAATGTGCGCATATACTGTAAAATATTAAAGCTTAATTATTATTATTATTAATTATATGATGATATTTTTATGTAATTAAATTTAATATTTTTTTATGTTATAATTTATAATTATATATATATATATATACATATATATATATATATATATATATATATATATATATATATATATATATATATATATATATTATTATTTTGAACTATTATTTTTTATTTTTAATAATTTTATTTTAAAATTTTTAAAATATCATTAATGGTATTTTTATTTTTCATTAATTTGATTTACATGATAATATAGAGTCAGATAAATTTTAACATTCACGGATTTAATAATTTGATTCAAAATGCACATCATTTTTTATATATATATATATATATATAATATATATATTAAATAAGATTTGTGTATCTATCGAACAATTAATTTTAATTCAATGCGCCGCACAACTAAAAAAACAAGATATTTAATTTTGTTGTTTTATTTTTTTTTATCACGTGTAGCGCACGCATTTATGCATATTGCCTTGTTGTCCTTGATGCACCATTTGAAGGTCATTGACTCTTTTTTTTTTTTTCCTAGCTCGCGCGATCCGCTTGCAATAACATTTCCACAAATTTTAAAATTACTCTCTGGGCTCGTCCGGGATTTGAACCCGGGACCTCTCGCACCCGAAGCGAGAATCATACCCCTAGACCAACGAGCCAATTTAATAGTCGATGAAAATGTTGAAATTAATAAATGCCATGATCATTGCAACCATTAAATTATTTTCTAATATTATAATTTCAAAAAAAGAAAAAAAAATGTATGCATAATGTATATACAAAACAAAGGAAGAATTGTTTATTTTATGTCCACGTTTCTATTCGTGCCATTCGTGGAATGTTTAATTTACTGGAGAAGATAAAAATCTATATTTTATGATACATGCAGCGCTGCACGTCACGTTGCGTCACATCATTTTGAGCGCACTTTTTTTAAACTGTGTACCTTTGTCCTTCAAGCAAGCAAACAATTTTAATCACACCTCATCTAGCTGGTGAAGCGACTCAAAGCAGTTTCTGATGAGCTATTTGGCTTACGACAAGTATGAAAATCAATTTGAAAAGGTCACACGACAGGTGCTGCAATTTATGCACTTGCCATTTTTACTCCACTTCTTATTTTAAAAAAATATTATATATTTATAGTTGTCCTACTTAATTATACTGCTCTTTGATAAATAGAGGTGATAAGACTGATTAAAATATTACATGCAGAATGATGCAGAGTATAAATCACAAGTACTTGAAATTGTGCTCTATAAGATGTTTGTTAAACTCGTATAAATAATAAATATAATAATTATATATAATACTCAAAATTAATATATAACTTACATTTTTATAAATGCGGGGTATATTTATATATTTACTTCAGAAGTGTGTATAAATAAATATAAGATAGGTAGTTGAAAGTATACAATTGTATAATTTAATCAGCTATAATTATATATATTACATAAACGATGAGTGTATTTGATTTAATTATAATACATATAATTCATGCATTCACAGTGATATATAATTTTCTTGCTGTAATTTACTGTATTTTTTCCAATTAATTTCAAAAAATAATTTTGTTGCTTATATTATAACAGATATCTCAGATGTTAATGTTTTACAAAAATTTATCTTTTCCCTGCATGCACCACGAAATCTCCTGTATATTTTTTTAATATTTCAAAACACGTAATTAAAGTATAGTTGAAAATAATAAGATTGCTATTTATAGGAAATTTGAAAGTAGGATTAAAATTATTAAATAATTATGTTTGATATTTTTTTTTTATTCACATTGTATTTTTTTTTATACATATTATTTTACATTTTTAGTCATAACAAGTTATATTAGTCAACAATATTCTGGGAGCAATGCTAACATTTAAACATCTATCTACATGCACAATATGCATCAAAAAATTCACCGGACACAAATTAAATAAAACTGTACCAAATGTTGACTACTTTTCAAAATTAAAAATTAAAAGACACATATTTTTTAATTATAGCATATTTAAGTTTCACTGCTCCCAAAGTCATCCATAGATCTGTGCATTGCAGACAAGCGGTTTGATTTTTACTCTGAAATTTTTTAATTAAAAAAAGCATGAATAATATATTCATTTAAGGGTCTTTGCATTGAAAAAAACTCAAAACACTAATGAAAATTTTTTGAAACTATTTTATCTTGACTTCCTCCACTGCATTTTACCAGTTTTTATTTCAGATCTATATAACTCTCTTTTTTACAATTTTATATTTTTTTTTATAACAATTATTTTTATTTCGATATATTGTAAATAATTAAGACTGTAAATTAAATTAATAAATATTTCTAAAAGTAAGGATATGTGAAGAATCTAATATTAGTAGTAACAAATACATTAAACTGAAGAAATATACAATATAAATATATGGAGTACATATGAGACAAGAGGGGTTTAGTTTTTCTATTTAATTACATATTATGTATTTTTTAAATATTTTTTTATATTTTTTATTAGATATAATAAGAGGCAATATTGGTATTGTAATTATTACAATAATTAATTGGCTTCATAATGTTAGGTTAATTTAACATTGCTTTACAATGGAAAATTAAATAAAAAGTGAGGATTAATATACACTAAAATTAATATAAATCGAGTGTTCACATGCAAATAAAAAATTTCAGTAAAGGTCACTTTCATGTGTGAAAGATAACAAATTTAGTTCTTAATAGCATGCAGATGTCTGGTTTTGCTTATGAATTATGAAAGTCTTGCTTCATTCATATTTTTGAATGAAATTGCCATAATAAATAAAATGTATCAAATTGCAGGTTATAATTTAATAAAAATACATGCAGTTGCATCAACAAATCCTCACAAACGAATTAACTTTCCATTGAATTAAGAGTTTTGGTGCTTATTTTTTTGTGCAAAGTGTTAACAGCTGCAATGTTTTTTAGCTGCATGCCTATACATAGAGCTTATATTCCTATTAATTATTGATGATTATGAAACTTCCACCTTCGTTCATTGATGAATGAAATGCTTCTAGCTGGCACCATTGAGATTTATTGTTAAAGAGTCTGTCATCCATTTTTTTGTGAATATTAATGAAGAAATGATAAATTATATAATAATTAATTACACAAGAATTGTACATATATTATAAATACAAGCTGCAAATATTTATTTTTCACTGGGATATTTCTTTGACTGAAGAAAAAAAAAAAAAAAAACGCCTTTTTAAGGTACATAATTATTAAATATGACGAAAATCAAAAACATTTATTTAAATTAAAATATTTTTACACCACAAAAAAAAAAAAAAAGGTAAAAACAAAAAGTTATGACTTTGTATTTGCAGATTTTAATCTTTTTTGAGCCAAGCTCAAAGTTACATGTGTGTTAGTGCACATTTGTCTCTGTTAGCTACCTTCTTTGGGCATTCCTGTCCAGCCAGGAGCTATGAGCAGCCAATCAGGGCCTGCCTTCACTACTTTGTGACCAATCAGGGCTTGTTTTCTGTTGTTGCCAGCTCGCTTCTTCCACCTCGTCTATCAGGTTCTTCGTTGTAGCCAATCAGACGATGTTTACCTTGGTGGGGGCGGGGCTGTGGCTGCCGGACATCATCACCTTCGACACAAAGTTGACGATGGCGGTCGACGGCTGCTCTGGTTCCAGCTCGGCAAACAGATGGCACTGGTTGTCAGACAGCTGACTGGCAGGCTTGCGGGCCACGAAGCCAAAGCAGCGACTGCGGACAGAGCAAGAGGGCAAGGTTAATTATCATAGTAAAATATAAATAAATGAATAAATAAATAAATAAATAAATAAATAAATAAATAAATAAATAAATAAATAAATAAATAAATAAATAAATAAATAAATAAATAAATAAATAAATAAATAAATAAATAAAAGCTAGATGTAATTTACATTTTTGTAACAATTAAGTATTTATTTAAAAGTTGCCAGACAAAGAAATATTACTTCTTTTTTTTTTGTGACTTACTTGGAGCTGATGGGCATGCCGGTGTCCTCGCTGCGCTGGCTCCATCTGTGGTCATCTGGGTCCAGCCCGCAGAACGAGATGGTGCTCACTGGGTAGTGGCGCCTGACGAAAAATTCACACAGGTAAGAAAAAGAAAGAGCTTCCAGAACAGATAATATCAAGAAACAGGAATTATTCAAACCATATATTTTGAAATAAAATAGAGTAGAAATGAAATACTAAAGAACTTCCTTCTAAACTCACACAATTTTTTGCAACTGCCCTTAATTACACAATTTGTTTAATCTCACCTGAAGAAGAGGGTTCGCTTGTTGTCGGTCAGGGTGATTCCCTGGCTGGCCACCTTGAAGTGCACAACGGTGGCTATCGGGAGGGGCCGGCTGGCAAACAGCTGACTGACGGCCCGTCGCACGGCCTGAGGTCCGGTCAGAGACTCCGTGTCCACTGTCAGTAGGTAGAGGACGTTGCAGGCTGCAAAAGTCCGTCAAGAATTCAGCAAGGGAGGTTAAGATAAACATGAGACCAATATTTTATTGCCACACTACTGGTTGAAATGTCCTTCTTCCATTTTAAGGTTTGTCGATGACTAGCTTATTAGTGAATTATTAAGCTTATTGGAGGAAGGGCTGTTGATTGGAATATATCCATTTTGATGTCGAATTTAAATTGATTTTATTTTTAAAACATGATGAGCATGATTATGTATTCAAAATCTATCATTTAAGACATTTAAGCTATGCACTTTTCTTACAATATAGTGGAATGATTATAGACAAATAAATATCTATAAAGGACCTTCAATTATAACGGTCTCCTCACCTGCTCCCTGTGCCAGTAGTTGCTGCGTGAGGCTCAGCGTGCCCCGCCCCTCCCCCTGGGAGCAGATGTCCTTCTCCGGCAGCAGCAGCCGACACGGCAAAGCGATGGCCGTGATGGAGTGCTGGTACACGAGTGCAGACAGCGAGCCTGCGAGGAAACAGAGGACCATGAGGCTCAGAGAGGTGTGACAGAAAATAATGTTCAAAACACTTCGAGAAATACCCAATTTAAGCTCAAAGAAATACATAAACAATTTAAATAAAATGATGTAACATGCCTATCTAAAAAAATGACTAATATTATTAATTAATTAATATCGAATAATAATTAACGATACAAAAATGAAATGTATTTTATAAACTATTTTTCAACTTTCCCACCAGCACTAATTTTTTATTCTTCTTTTTCTTTATTATTTTTTTTATAATATTTACATGCATTCATCGTCCTCAATGAACTGTGGTTTGAGACATCAAAAGCTGGAGACTCTGCTAGTTTGGTACTTACTGAAGACTGGTTCGTTGGCACACCCCTTGAGCTTGACTCCTCGAGACGTTGGTTCAATGAGGAAGTGACGTACAAGCTCACACTGCTCGCCCGTCTGGCGAGTGCCTGGGGGCGTGGCAGGGGGAGTCGCCACCTTCAGAGCAAGACCAAACGCCCCGGGGAAGGAGTTCGAGTCCCGCACAACAAACGTGCCGGGGGCCTGCTCTCTCAGCAAGGCAATCGCTGTAACGAGGGATGATTGTCAGAGTGATTCTCATGATTATTGTGATGCAATCTTTTTTATTTAAATCAACATAAAGGGTCATGATAAAACATTCATGAGCAAATTTTATCATAAAAAAATACATGGATAATTTTGAAATTTAAGATTTAAGTAAATTTAAGATCAATTTAAAAGGGGTATTAATTATTTAATTTTGCAAAAGTTTTTACAAGAAAACTCACCTTCTTCTCGTGAGATGTTGGGCTTGTACCAGTACCGTGAAGTGTCCCGCACGAACTTGACGTGTACCGGACTGACCTCCACGGCGTCAGTCGAGTGCACCGACGAGCGACGAGACTGTCCAGTGTACACCGAGGGAGTACCGGGGGCGTCCGAACCAGGGGACATGGACCGCTCTCGACTGTGGCAAACAAGAGGTAATGTTACCGTGGAGACTCTTACTGCGAGATCAAGTAACCTTGTAACAATTAAGAACAAAAATATCAAATAATCAAAATAACAAATAATTATTTTATACCAATATAAAAATATTGTAACTTCCAATTACAATTAAATATTCTTTAAATTAAACCCTCTCGATTAAAATTTAATTTAACCTCTAAGGAATAGTAAGGAAGTCATTATTTTAATTTTTCAATTCCAAGGCAATATTCTTCATTGATAGGCAAGTAAAAAGAAAGCTGTCTTGCCCTCACTTATTTAAAATATTTATTTAATATATGAATAAATTTTACTATTTGGGTAATATTGGTTGATTAGTTTAGTTGCTAATCTATAAATGCTGAAATAGTTAATTAAATCTAAAATATAATATGCTAATTAAATTTAGTATTGTTTTTATTTTAGCAAAGTTTTATTCATTATTCACTATGGTTATCTTGCAATAAATATAAATTTTTAGACAGTTTAATTACTAATGTGTAGTCTATAAAAGTACTATATGGTGTAAAATGATACAAAAACAAAATCTATATATTGTGTTTAAAAAGTGCAATTCCAAAATTATAAGCCCCACGGTCAAGTTAAAATGATAAATAATTTTAATGAAAGTTGGAATTATAATTATGAAATAAATATTAGCATGTTTTGAAAACAAGAATAATATAATTTTACCTTTGTAGGATGGTACCATGCAATATCTGGTTCACACTATTCTTATTTAGAAACCAAGCTATTTGCATTTTGTGGTAAGATAAAGTTATGCAGGTTCACTGTCATTCTGTGAGGTTATCATGGAGTGGGTTACAGGAAAAACAAGATGTAAAAGAATAAAAATTAATAAAAATCATAAAATAAAATATAAATCATAAAATAAAAAGGAAATGTTAATAAAAAAAGAAAAAAATGTGTCATCAATTGTGTTGTTATATTTATGATTTTATCTTGAATTTTAATTACAATTTTAATTAAACCTAATTAAAACATGATTCACATTTTGTTTTATTTAATTTAATTACATATATATTTATAATGCAAATATTGCAATCCTGTTTTTCCACATGTTGGCTTCACTAATAAGTTGGCATGCCTGCCGACTGTTAGATGACCAGATAAGCCAGGTTAGGAAACACGAGGGTGCTCAAACGGTCCCGGCTTACCTCGTCAGAGAGGCATTTGACGGCCACTGTCGCATAGCGCTGCGGAGGCGGCTGCCACAAATAACAAGTCAAACCATCCGAACTGTGTGTGTCGCAATTTTTATCCAAACAATTTATGTTATTTAAAGCAAGTGATTGGTAATTGATTTATAATTATAGAAGTAAAAACTATATATATTTATTTATTTTGTAAAATAATTAAAAATAAAAATAAAAGATAATCATCATATTAACCATCATTAATCCATCCATTTAAAGGAGGGTATTTTTTTTCTATGTAGCCTTAAAATTTTACAACAAGTATTCAAAATCAGCAGACAACTATTTAGCTTGTACTGATTTATTTAACCACAGTGTTGAGTTCCCCCAAAACAAAACAAAAAAACAGCACTGTTTCACCTATAATTAAATAGGGTATACTTTTGAAAACTGGAGTTACTTTGAAATACTAAATAAAGAGCAATTTGACAAATATATATCATGATGGTTTTCAAAGTTACAGCTGAGAGTTTCAAAGTAGACCTGGTTGATTGTACACACATAATAAAATATATTTTCCTTTTCAAAGTCTCCATGAATATTAATTGTAAAGATAATTATCTCATTAATATTTGTAACATCATCTGAGTTAGACTTACCGCTGGGCAGTGGGGCTCTTGGGTGGCAGGCCTGTGCCGGGACTGTCTCCGGGCTGGGGTGTGCCGGGATAGTTGCCGTAGGGGGTGCGAGGGTGCACCGGGAAGGCAGGGGTCTGTGGTCGGCTCGAGTCAAACTCATCGTGGCTCTGTGGGAGGCAGTCAAGTTAGATCGAGCAGAACTATGTTGTGTGCACAATGAAAACATGGATGTATGGATATACACAAATTAATATTTTTAATAAAATGAAAAGCAAATCAATGTAAAATAAAATTTCAGTTAGCCAAACCATCAAAATATTAGCCAAAACAAAAACAATCATTACTTTTATAATTGTTAACAAATTTCAAACATCATGCAAAATTGCTTAAAATAAAATACTGTAATGCATAATGATATATAATATACACATACTGTACAATTTACAGAGCTAAAAGTATAATTATATATGTTACATTTAAAAAATATATAGGGTAATTGAAAGGACAATTAATTTTTGTATTCTTCTGGAATTCAGTGCAATGCTAATTAATAAAAAGGTAAAAATATTAATTTAGATTGTTCAATTACTGCTGTTAGAAATTAACTAATGTTATATCCTATATTTTCCTTTGTTATTTTTAATTTTATTATGATTATTATGTCATTGTATTATAGCACGGAAATCCAGAGATGAGTTAATTAACCAGATTCAAGAATTTCAAGAATATTTTAGATAGGACAACATTAGCAAGTGGCAACCTGCATGCAACTTTATTGCACTGCTCAGGTAAATAAGGAACTCAATAAAAGCGTTGCAGACAGCTTCTTTCGAGTTCTTTATTAATTTATACCTGTGAGATAAAGTTCATTGCACATTGCCTACTTCTCTCATTACTTAAAAATGAAGATAGAGTGAGAGTGAGGGACACTAAAAACTGGAAGAAGTTGACAGAGATGTAGAAGAAAGAGAGATGAATTGAGGAAGAGAGAGGTGTGGTCAATCTCACCGAAGGGGAGTGCAGGTACTGTGGGGACGTTGCAGGTTTGTACTGCTGATATTGTGGCTGCTGCGGACTGTGTTGCTCCTGTCGGTAATGTTGGTACTGCAGCGTATGTGCTCTCTCTGGCGTTGCGGGACTTTGTTGTTGATAATGCAAGGTTTGCGAGCGTTCAGGTGACATGGGATTGTACTGCTGGCTGGTTATTGGTGATCCGTTCTGAAGGTTCTGCAGGTTTTGTTGGTGTTGCGACACCTCTGGTTTTCTGAACTGCTGATAAGAGGACTCTGGTGTCGTTTGGTCTGCTTGGTGTTCGATGTTGTTCTCCGGAGCTCCATTGGTGAGGTTGGTAGGAGACTGATTGGCAGCGCCGAGAGTGTAGTACGCCTGCAGTTGGCCGAGGGGGTTTGCAGCCAACAGGGAGAGGGGGGAAGTGGGGGGACTCTGTACAGGAACCAAGCCAGGTTAGTCGCAACAATCATCAGTGTCAATTATTATTACTAGGAGAGGAGAGAAAAGGAGAAGCAGACACTTTTTTTTTAAACTTTATTTTATGTTTAAAAAAATGTCTGTTCACTTTTCTATGGTCTCGTTAAAGATTGTAGTGAGGTTATGTTAATCCTCAGGCCAGATTTAATTCCATCATTATTATTGTTGTTGTTTTAATTGTTAAAAAGGTCAGGTAACCAATCAAAATAATTAACCAAAATAATTATGAATTCAAACATATTTTCTGTTCATAAAAACAAAAAATACTAGCAAATAAAAAAAAAAAAATCAAATTTAGCTATAGTATATATACAGCCAGAAAAAGCACACCATAATTCAAAATTGGCTATTTTACAGCTATAAAAAACATGCTCATATAATAAAATAAAATTTTAGCAAAAATAATTATAATTTTCTTTAAAATAACTAAGCAATAAGAGAAACTGTAATGAAAACAGCCAGCTCTACATATGAATAAGTATGTAGTGGTATGACATTACAAAATGACTGAACGACTCACGGTTTGGGAATCCAGTCTCCGGTTCTGGTCATGCGCTCTCTTGACAGACACAAAAGGTCGCTCACGGTCGAAGGAAGTGTCTGACTTTTGTCTGCTGAGCGGCTTCACTCCCGACATGATGGTGGCCAGCTCCTGGTGTTGTGATTGGCTGCCTCCGTGGTACCTCAGGGTGCGCTCTCGGCTCGAGCTACGGTTCGGCAGCAGCGGAGAAGAGGGGGCAGAGAGGCCGGTGCCGGTTTTATGGTAGCTGTGGACCCCAGGATGTTAGATTTGCAGTGGCAGGGGGGGAATTAGTGAGCACCTCTGTTGTATATCAATTAAATAGCAAAATTTATGATAAAATTTGTCATACATTGGATTAAAATAATAATAATAGACAAAATGCAGTTTTAATTGACAAAATTTTTCCCTTTTTTTTTCCACCCCCTTGTAATCATATATTATATGCTACTATAAGCTCTTCGTAGTCATGCAATGCCTTTTCCTATGCTTCCAAATTAAATATTTATGTATTTTTAATCATACATAATTTGAGGTCCACTATCCAAATTTGCAAAACAAAATTTGATGTCCATGAATTAATGATCCAAATTTATTGAATATTCAAAAATGTTTTCTGAAATTGATAAAACTACCCCGGTTTCCCTTACTTGTGTGATGCTGGGGGTGCCACGCCCCCGGTGTGGATCACAAGGGGGCTGCTGTATTTGGGCGAGGGGCTGTCCGTGATGAGCGCTCCGCCCAGCTCGTCTTCGAGCCCCGACAACAGCAGCGTCGTGTCGCTGGCGTAGCCGTCCTCCGTGCTGGGTCGTCGGGGAGTGGAGCTCGCACCAGGCCTGCCAACACGACAAGGGGGTCAATGACGAGTAACGATAAATTTTGGTATAATGTGGCGATGAGTTTACAAAATTGAAAATGTGAAGAAAAAAAAAAAAAACATATTTCAAAATTCTTCTTTATTTTTTTTTATTATTATTTTCTTTGCTATAAAAAAATACTTGCTTTATGCATAGAAAAAATTTAAAGGAATAATTACTAATTTTACTATAATCTTAAATGACGGAAAATTCAAATATTATTTTCAGATACAGAATATCATTAGGTCATCAATTACAAGGCTAAATTGCTATTAATTATAATAAAACTAAAGAAATAACTATAAACAAATATGAATTGAAAAATCACGAAATTTAAGTAAAATATTAGAAATAATTAGGGTGATAATAATAAATCCATTAAAATTTATTTTAAGTTCCTTAAACCAGATTTAAAAATGACAGATTTCAAATAAAAATTTCGTATATAACTCTATATATAACCAAAGTTATTTAGGTTCAAATAAGTGTGTAGCGCTTGCAGCCCTAAAAAAAAAGGAAAGCGATGTCTAGAACCGTAAGAACTGTCCGGAATCAGAAACAGGGGGAAAAAATGTAAAAAAAAAAAAAAAAAAAAAATGACTGCGACTTTGCTCATGCAGCCAAGCGAATCGGAACTTTAGAATTTTCTGCTCGGTCGAATTTTGTCAACAGTTCTGGACATAGTGCTCACTTGAGGATGCGGTGCTGGACACTTCGCAGCTCTGTCAGCAGCCTCGTCTCGTGCGGGTGTCTCTCTGCCCGCAGCTGCTGCTCGCGACGGTCTCGCAACTTCTGCTGCTGTCTCTGCAGCCACGTTAGCCCGCCGTTACTCGCTGCACTGCTGCTGCCCAGGGTGCTGTCAGCGTACCTGCAACACGTTGACAGTAAATAAAGAGACCTATCTGAATTATGGAGGGAAAGTTGGACGATATTTAGCAAGAAACGAGGATAGTTGTGTTAATAAACTGCTGTTTTTACTTTACATTTTCTAAAGTCTGGTTAGCAGGGTAAGCCGGTAGCAACATGTTCTCGGTAGGTGGGGTGTCTAATAAGCCTCACAAATTAAAATAATCAAGCAGAGAAAATTGCTTTGGACATCAACAACCGAGGTAATGCTGCTGCTGGCTTACCCCGAAATGGAGCATGTTAATAGACAATAATGGTTGCATTTTTTTATTTCATAATTAGAAAATAATGAAAATATACATTAAATTATGCTTTTCTGAATTTTTTTCAAAATTTTTGGAGTGCGGGAACTAATTTTAAAAAAATATTTAAAATATCTGAATTTGGGTGGTATATCTGATGGGACAACCGTGACGTCATCGACAGCCAATCACAGCAGCCGTGACATCATCAACAGCCAATCACAGCACGACATATGACGTCACGGTTGTCCCATCAGGTGTACCACCCAAATTCAGGTATTTTAAATATTTTTTTAAAATTAGTTCCCGCACTCCAAAAAATCCGAAAAAATTCAGAAAAGCATAATTTTAGGTATATTTTCTAATTATGAAATAAAAAAATGCAACCATTATTGTCTATTATGAATAGCTTCTTACATTTTAAGTTTTGAATATGTCTCTGAACCAAAACAACATCAAAATTCAAAATATTAGTAAATTTAAATTATTTAATTATAATACGTAAGTAGCAAGTAGTCGTTATATTATATAGATATTTTCTTTCAAAGCTGTTACCAAAAAGTGTCTTACTTTTATTATACTTTTTTAACAAGTCTCAAACGAGTCATACGAGTTTTTTTTTTAATATTTACTGCACAGTAATATAAATTCACAAAATACAATGCGAAGTACTACAATCATAATATAATTGAAAAAAAATATATATATAAAAACGATAAACTTCAAAAAGGCGCGGTACTTATATAACCAATAACTTTTGTAAATTTAGAGAAAACACTAAAATAATATTATAGAATAAAATTACACATATTTTATGTAAATTTTGAGGTAAATCTACGGTATTTACTGTGTATATGTAAATTTTAGCAAGAATAGCAAGATATTTATCATATTATAAAAAAATAAAGATTACAAGAAAATTTCTTCACGAGATTGCCTCAGTTTTTTTTCATCCGAGATAATCACGTCCACAGGCAACAATATTTTAAAAGGACAAGGTTCCATAATTGATAATCCATAAAGGTACACAAGCGGATCTTCATGCGGAGAAATATTTTAGGAACACGCGACTCTTATAAGGCGCGATGAACTGCTTGGAAACGCCCCTTTTATCCCCAGTAACGTGGGTCGAGATTATTATACTATGTTTATTAATAATATGCAAATTGGCAAGGGAATACATTAAAATTATATTTATTCGAGTAATATAAATTTTCAATAAGTTATCGAAAGATAATAACGGGCGTATAAGATTCATAATGTACAATTAAAATTATAAAAAGGATAGTAATATCCACTAAAATGATGATAGCCTCGAAGGCACAATCTATCAACAACAGTGGGTGCGGTGCAATAAAACTATCGACCACCAAGTGCCCAAACAACATGGAATCTCACGCCCTCTCAGTGGACTATGGATTTTGTATCCTTGATAACGTAGCATTTTGTACCTTCAAGATAACAAAATTGTGTACACGGAGAAAAAAATATATTATATTGTCAACTGTAAAATAATTATTTGTTTCAATTTAGGCAATATATGTTTATGTTGAAATTTTCTATAAAATATTTGTTTATTTTCTACTTAAGATTTCCATGGTTCCCTCAGTCTCAATAAGGCTATACTGGGAAGGATTGGATTGCTATGGTCGGCCCGGTTTAGAAGGAATTCACAAAAAAATCCTAAAAGCAACTACGCCAGGTTTATAGGTTCACACAGAGACTAGAATTATTATTTTTAACGTCGCTTGAGACAAGTATACCCCCAATCAAGGGGAAAAATTATAATGGAGTATTGTCCTCAATTTTTTTTATTGCAGAAATGGATAGAGCGTGCAAAGTTATGCTACCCTGATTTTTTTCAGATTTTTTAGAGCCCGGGAAGTATTTTTAAAAAATTATTGAAAGTCCTTTTTGTGACGTCACGCGGCGACAAGTCCTATCTTTTTCTTAAGGAGCGGCGTCTCGTGACGTCACAAAAAGAACTTTCAAGAATTTTTTAAAAATAGTTCCCGGGCTCTAAAAAAGCTGAAAAAAATCAGGGTAGCATAACTTTGCACCCTCTATCCATTTCTGCAATAAAAAAAAATGAGGACAATACTCCATTATATTTAAAACAGAGATAATATAATATTTGAAATCACGTAGAATATATTACTTTATAAAATTCTTTATAAAGCTTGTAATATTTAATTATTAGAGTTCATCATGGTACCATTGGCAAATAATGTCAATACTTTTTGTGTTCTGCATAATAAATCCTTATTAAAACAACTCACGACAAAAATATCTTCAAGTTATAAAAAAAAACAAAAAACATCCATTTCCAATTAAGATAAATTAAAATTGCATTATCGTGAGAACATCCAGTTAATTCCGCCTTATGACTGGCTCTAATAGCATCAAGTACTTGGCTAATTAGCGGCCAGCTGCGCTTCATTGTCGGCAGATCAAAATGACCTTCGGCTCCTGCAAACAAAAGACTCCGGGCTGGCGTGGGCGGTTTAACAGCACTCGAGATTCTGGCTGCTCCATAAGATATATTCAACGTCCCATGATTAAATAAATTCTCGTCGTAAGCACCGACCAATAACGAGAGACGTAACGAAATTTCCACCAATGAATGAAGTTGTTAGTCATTTTAGAGAAGTTTATATTATTTATTTCCACATAATTTATTCAGATATTCATAACATATGAATACCTTACGTGGGTGTGGATATATCAAGTGTCCTTCCTTAGGCTATGTTGTATTTTATATGCAAAGAATATACAAATTTTACGACTTAATCAAGTTACTTTTTAAAATTTTCCTGCGCTAAATTTCAATGTGTCCGAATCGACGAGATATTTTAGAAAATGCTTGAACGTTTTTTTGTTTGGGTCTTGGCCAACACAACTCTGCTCTGATGAACGATTATTGTAGAACATGGCAGTTGCCAATACAGCACAACACCATCACATAAAAATAAAACTCGAGAAGACAAAAATCACACCTTTGCTTCAAGCTAAGCTATATTTTTATAACAGATAGACGATACTAAAATTCAATAAAATTTATGTCTGAATGAGAAACTGGGTCTTCAAATATTCTTCCCGTGAAATAATGTTTTGAACTTCATCGAAACTATTAATTGTGAATTATTATGAGTATAAATAAAAAGTGATACAAAATTGAGCAGCCAAAAATTTTTACTTTTAAGCCTTAAATAATCAAAGGACCAACTGCATGCTTTGTTTTATTGCATATATTTGTATAGTAAAATCACCTCGAAATTTCTCCAATCGAGTTCTGTATTGCCAAAGTTTCTTCAGATTTGTTTTACTCCTCTAGAAGAATAAAACGGATTGATTTTAAGGCAGGTCGCAAACAGAATCTTATTTCTGAGATCGTAAGTATGACATCGTATATAATATATTATTATTTGTTCCTCATTTGGAACTGGTTCTAAATTTCTTATCATACGAAGGCATACGATACGAAACTGTGTGTGCGGCGCATTGGTTCTTACTTTTTAAAACATTTGCTGCGAATGCGATCCTGTGTAAAGGTGAAAACAGCCGCTACGCTTAGCACCGCCGATTTGGTGCTAAGAAAGTCAGTTGAAACACTCGCTCAAATGTTTCCGATCGTGTTTTTTTCGAACAGCTGATTGCCTTAGCACACGATTTCAATGCCATTGTTGAAAATTTTTGAATTTCGCGGTTAAAATAATTGACGAGCGCAATTATTTGTGCGCTTAGCACCTTAGCACCGAGCTTAGCACCGAGTTTGGCCTCTCCAAACTTCCGACCAATCAGAACGCGTAGAGTGGGCGGCTGTTTTCACCTTAAGACAGCCCTATAAGGGTTGAAAGATAGAGAAAAAAGAAAAGAAAATGGCAATAATGCGAGGTCATCAAATAAAAAAATCATGTTTAGGTTGTACATTGTTCCTATATACAAACAAAATATCTGCATGCAAGCAATTGAGTGAAAATTATTTCTATAAATTGTTAAAATGACACTATCAGCTATAGTAAAAATCACATAAGAGAATCATTTTTTCACCCCTCTCCAACGCTACAGGATAGGAATATGAGCCTTGTGGACGATTTTTGTAGCTGACGCGAGGTATAGCGGGTGGTATGCAACCTCAATTTCAGCATGTCATATAAATTGAGCAGCCTATTTTGTACTTATCATATAAGGAACGTGTTCGGCGGCTATCTCCTCCAAGGTTGGCTTTATACAGGTTAAGCCACGTGCGTATTTCGTGCGTCATTTTTCCACTATTTCCAGGACCCATTGCACCGCGAAAATTCAAAAATAGCATTGCATCATGGGCGCATTCAAAGTTTCGCGGCACGATGGGTCCTGGAATACTTGAATCTGATTGGCTAAGCCCGTTAACATTGGTCAAATCGGAGGCTTAACCTGTATAAAGCCAACCTTGATCTCCTCCATGGGGACAACTTGGCACGACGTTATTTGCAACTTTATCTGAAGGTAATACACGCAGTAAATCAATCAGTTTGGGGCCACACATAGAGAATATAAAGAAGCTGCTGCTGGCTCACATTTTCAAAAACTTGGCACTAGAATGTTATAATAAAATTTGATGCCAGAAATTACAAAAACACGGCAAGTAACAAATTTTTATAGCTTATAAATGATTGCATTAAACACCGAAGATTTAGAGATTAAGTGTGTGATACGCACAGAGATTACATAGAAACATCTGTTTTTAAGTTCTTATATAAACTCCTGTCACACTTTCTGCACTCGATCGACCTTATGTTCAAACATAAGGAAATAGAGTTGCATGGATAAAACATAAGAGTGTGCATTCCCGCAGGGATTAACGTTAATCTAGGCGTTTCAGTATAATAATATAAGAATTAAGTCTTCAACGCGCGTTATACAGTTCAAATGATGTTACCAAATGCACATGAACGAGATGTCTAAATTCAAAACCCACAATCTCTACTATGCGATAAGAGCTACTTCCCGTGTTAACGCGTAAGATAATGATCCTTTAACATATATAGTAGAGATTCCCGGGTTTCAGACAACCAAATTGTGATTTATTGCAGAAAACTGCATGCAATTTTAATATACCGCATGTTTTCATTGTACTATAGCAAAAATAAGTATAAAGCACCTTTCCTGGGCGGGGCATGTTACACTTAATTTTAATTTTGCTCCAAATAGGCCGTACATACAAAGTATTATATATGCTTAAGTTTGCGTGCAAAATAATTATTATTAATAATAGCACATTTGACTATACGGTTATACTATAATATATAGCAACTTTCTTGCTACGGTATAATTATGTTATTTTAGTTTCATAAATATATTAGAAAGACTAGACCACTTTATTATTTTTATTATTAACACGCAAAGTTTTTAAAAATTATTTTGACATTTTAACCTATTATGCGTCCAGTTATAATTACCAGTGTGTCTATAAATCATAATGTTAAAAAAATTTAGCACCATTGCTAATAATAACTTGTTACGGGCAATTGACTGACTTGCGTCACCGCACTTAACGTCCTCGGATTTATAATTTACGCACTACTCGGGCCGGAAACCACAGTGCGAACCACCTAGCTTCTTTATGACGTTATTACAGGACTTTAAAATGTAGCGAAATTTTAATTCAGGCTAAATTTCAAAGAATTTAACACATATTATTTTTCCCATGGATGTCATCGCCTTGAAAGCGAGTGATCTAACACGAGGTGTTGTTACAATGGAGTTATATCGACATAAAAATATAAAATATTGCAGAAGTGGATAGAAGGTGCAAAGTTATGCTACTCTGTTTTTTTTTCCAGATTCCGGGAACTATTTTCAAAAAAAAAATATTGAAAGTACAGAGAGAGTGACACCTCTGGACGCCTCTCTTAATAAAAGGATAGGACCTAAAAGGAGCGTGGGTTCAAACTCAAGCTTTGCAAAACTTTTTACCAATACTTCTCCGGTTTTAAAAAACCTGAAAAAATCAGAGCGGCATATAACTTTGCACCCTCTATTCATTTTTGCAATAAAAAAGTTTGAGACCTTATGCAACACGTACAACATGCATGTATGAAACAAAACCTACAGTATAATTGCAACAAAAACATCGTGGTGCTGAGTGCGTGTAATAAAGATTAAAATTTTACGAAATAAAATTATTTAAATGAAATTACTTTGTTTTCCTGGTTGTCAATTAATAAAATAAAAAATTATATACTTGTACTACATAATTATAGAAGTTAAACAACCATTTTGAAGATAATCTAAAGCCTCTCATGCCAAAAATTCACACAAAAATCTAAAAATAGAGAACAGTTCAGACAGAACCGAGTGACAAAAAGATTACAACTTTGACGAGCTTAAGAATAATTAAAAAGCTATTTAAATACTTTTCGCATCAGTCGCTATACAAAAACTCTACAACAGACACCAGTATATGTACCAGTATGTATATATTTATAAAGCTTTTTTTTTTTAAGCGGACTAATTTTACATTTTTCACACGTTTGATCTGTACTCATTGAAAAGCATGACCGACTTTGTGAAGATTTGTTTTGGATCGTCAAAGGATCTCCTTCTCGGTCTCTAGAATTGAAATAGAAGAGGCGACGTATGTCAACGTTCGTCGCTAGCGTCTCGCCAACTGGGGCTATTTCTGCCAGCCAAAGAGCTGTTTAGCGCCCGCCAACATACACACAAACAAACGAAGGTGGGCGTGGCTGCAACAGTGACGTCACTGAGCGGCCTTGCACACGCGAAGGACTTTGATCTTGACGCGAATCTGCAGCATGAAAAATTTCTAAGATGGAGCTTTGTAATTAAGTTAGCCAAGCGTGTATGAAGTTTACATTCTCAGGTGTTTCATATTTGTAATCAAATAGTGCCAAGTAATTCGATGTTTTCGTGGGAAAAAGATTTAATTCAACTCAAATGTTTTTCTTCGAGACGCTTTTAATGTTATTAACAAGACAATAAAATATTGGGCGTGATTCACATAGGAGTTATCATTAATTAGGTTTACGTGGTTATAGCTAATGGAAACCTATAATAGATAACTTTCTTCGTAAATGGTACCCATTACTTTATTCTACATATTCTACACTTAAGTATCCTAAATATGGAAAAATTGTATTAAATTCAATAAATAAATGAAATGAAATAAATGAAATACTTGCATGCTGATACCACATGCATATATCGAGTATGAAATATTGGGATGCTGTACTAGGGCTGGACCAAATTACGACGGAGAGATGACACTTGAGTGATTGACAGCTAAGCATCCTCCCGTACGGAAGGGAGAGTCGTTACAATTTTAAATATATAACTTCCGGTCGATCTATCAGGTATCAATGAGTTATAGCAACTGAAGCAATCAATCGATAAAATGGTAAACGCGAGCGAAACTTACCGCTTCGTCTTCTGGTCTCCACAACTGCTAGTACAAAACTAATGACAGACAGAGGTATAATGAAGTTATACGGTATAATATGAGCGATTTCACTCTGTCAAGTATAGAAAACGGTCCGGAGGCATGCATGAGAAAGGAGTACACCGTAATGTTTTACACTGAGAAAAAAATTACCTGCATAAAAAAAAAAAAACAAGAGATGCGTTATATACAACCAAACACTATACACTGTAAAAACAAACTCAAAATTAACAATAATTACATTTCAGGTGGTGATAAAATCCATAAAATCACCTGACATTTTTTAGTTGAATCTAATGCACACGAGGAGTTGTAATATTCCTTTAATTTTTGTTGATATTTCAAAGACTTGGACCATTTAACATAACATGAGCCGATATATCATCATTACGAGAGAAAGGTACTACAGTTTTGAATAACTTTCATTAAGGTTAAAAAGTATACGTGATAGCGAGTTCTCAGTGTAGTCAGGCCGTTGTGTTGCACTCTGGCCCGAGACAACGACATCTCGACAAAGACAACTTTTTACAGTCAACGCCAAATCGGTCGGAATCCATCCTGCCGATCTTGTTTTGTTGTCAACGCTTAATCCAGCTGAGGGCAATAACCCTTATAGCTATCCATTGCTACTGTATTTTCATGATTACTTCATGTGAGTGAAAATTAATATATTATTGAGATGAGGGGGTATATGGTATATTCTCCAAGACTTTTCTATGGCCGACGGGGGTTTTTCACGCTATGTGGAGTAGGGGGGGGGGCCAAGTTTGGGAAAAAAGGGGGAAGGGGGCACCAAAGGGGTTAAAGCTAGGGCCGATATTGAACATTTTCCCATGCATGAGCTGAATATTTGAAAGCAATCAAATATTTATATACGGCCGTGGAAATAAGATAATCGAAATACGGAAATCGTTTATAATATAATATATATAATAATTTTATTCAAATTCAAATTTTTATTTCGATCATAGGCTGTACAGCATGGATCACGTCAATTATTACCTTAAATATGCAACATACTTAATTCTAATATTAAAATTAGCCTAAATTTAATTTAAATTTAATTTAAAATTTATAATTATGTAGTAAAAATAAATATTAAATTTCTGCATTGTTTTTTAATTATTTTTTCATAGTTATAAATATATACAGCATGAAACAAATTGCTCATAAGTCATAATATGGTCCAGGTTTTAACGTATGCAAATATAAGCGCGGTACTCTTTTATATTTTATAATTAGTATATTTAAACTGCATTAAAACCATATTAAGACAATTTAATTTTAAATTCAGTGTTAGATGCAGTAAAAAATAATAACGTCTCAACTTTTTCAAGATTTTTTTTTTTTTTTTTTTTGTCCTCGTGTAATTACCTCAAAACGAACATACTTTTGACTTTTGGCTTGAAAAGGTCAACAATTAATAATACTCGATTATGGACTGAGAATTTTGGTTAGAAAAATGTCACCATGCAAGAGATACAACAATAACAACTCGAGACACGAAAAACGAGTTGGTCCGCTTGTTGCCAAAAATGGCTCGGTCCCGCGCAGCCGCCTCCGTGACGTCACAGTACGCGTAGGATCGCGCTCAGTGTCCACTGGAGACAAAGACGAGGATTTACTCCCTTCGGCCATAATGATTCAAGGTGAACGTAGGTACTTCCACACTATCACGGGGGGGACATAAACATAAATCTAGACTCGCTGTCAGTGGATTGATATTTAAAAAATCGTTCATTGTCAATCATTATGGTCCTTGAATCAGACTCAAAAGATGACCGAATATTTCCCGCATAATTAACGTTCTCTTTGTTCTCGAAGCACATGATTAAAAATAATAATATTCAAAAAATATACTCAGACATGTTGCTATTAACATTTCTAGGATTTCTGTACAATATTAATGTTCTCCCGGAAATGTAATAAAAAATTGCGGCACGTTTTGTTATTACATCTCAAATATGCGTTAATTTGTTTTGTTCTGTGAAAAAACTTTCTTTAAAAAATCATAAAGAAATACATATTTGATAATAACTTGTTCCTAGAAAAAAAATATATCTCCCTTGACGCGCAATTTTAGTGTCATATTTCTCCCAAATAATATAATTATAACTTGCTCAAATCTTCCATATATTATTAGATCCATTAATTCTTGCAGATCAAATTAAAAGTACTTTACTAAGTACCTTTTTCCTCAGTCCTTTTTTCTAAGTACCGCAATAGATTGTAGCGTGACGGGCTAATGGAAGCCGCGACTATTTTTTTTTTTTTTTACTTCGTCCAAAAGTTCCTCGGATCGTATGTTTATTTCAACGTGTGTCCTTGTGGTTAAGCAACGACATCTATACGGAATTACTTGAACTATGGTGCTCAAAGAGTAGGAAGAGAAAGAACTTTTCCCCAAACTCTTATACAAACAAATCACAGAAATAAATCAAGAGTTACTTGATACTATTATGAGTATATAAAATAAAAATAAAAGCTTTTATATAATTATTTTACAGCGGTTTTTCCTACAAAAGATAATATTTTAATGGGAAGAGATTATTTTTAAATTTATTTTTATGTGTCTACAGAGCTGCTAAAATATTCGAAAAAAAGTCATATAAAAAATTCAAGCCCATGCAGCATTGAAATTTGATCTAATTATGCTTGCACGGTATAGCTATATTAAAAAAAAAATCAACGCTTATCTATTTAGTTCCAAACCATCCTTTCACTAAATTACAGCACTACCCTCTGACTCATAATATGACCTCCAACAGGGTTGTTATTACTTTATTTTAGTACCTTGGCTGTCCACGGAAGCACTTAGAGGCGCCACCGGTGATTCAGTTTAGACGTCTTAATTAAGCCGGGTGATATAACGAATGACAGATTTATGTTAAAGGGGGGTTTGCAGACGATAATAAAAGTGACAGGAGTGGCGATACACGGCAGTTTAATTGTTTTTTTACGTGGGAGGTAGTGCACGAGGAATTTGAGTTGTGGCCAGCCAACTCGACTTTAGCAGGAAATTACGTTATGATGCTGGAATGTCGTTGGACCCACGCCTCTTGACAAATAACTTTTTTTTTTTTTTACTCATTTGCTTTTCACACGCTGAGAAGAAATAATATCAGTAACAATATTAGGAACAGTATGTAACTTTTATATGCAAATTTGTCTTACAATTTGTCTCAGAGTGAGATATATATTATATGAATTTAAAACTATACTTTGCTATTTTTACATAATTTATCATACTAAAATGTCAACTTTGATGGAAAGTTAGACTTTCCGCTATAAGGCGGATTCACATGGCGATTTCCAGCCTGCGACGCGATGCGAATAATGCGCACTTGCTGTAACATCCATTGGCGGCCATATTTGGCGACTAAAAAAAAGAGCATCGTAATTTAACGCGATATTCGCCGCGGCAATGGCGAATTCGCTTCCGCATAGGATTTCACAGCTTGTGTGACAAAATCGCGTCGCATCGCCATCTGAATCCGCCTATACTCCTACGCTCAACGAGTTGCATATGTTTGGGGTGAGAAATAGACTGCAACTTTTGACATGTTGGGGCAAAGTTTATCTCATCTCAAGAATTTAGTATGTGGATATAATTTAAAGAAAAATACCTGGTCTAATTATAACTTCTAATCTCGTACTAGAAAACAACGATAATTCAGCATGCAGACCAATTAATTGTTAACCCTGAAACAAAATTAATATAATATTTAAGATTAAGGCGGATCGTACACAGCCGCGTTTTTAATGTGATCACGTAGAAATGCGATCGTACGTTTCTGATTTAGAACCGGTTCTAAATTTCTTATCATACGAAGGCATATACGATACGAAACTGAGTGCTGTGTGCGCGGCTACACCTGATCGTATAGGTTCTTATTTGTTAAATTATACGCTGCAAAATCATGCGATCTTGTGTGAGACTAGCCAAACGTATATATGAATTTTGTTTAATATTGTGCAGATTCACAAGGATTACCCTCTCCACTCCCCCTAAAATGTCTCACAATACATTACTAACAAATATTGCCACCTCTCCCCTCGCAAACGACCTATCAATCTAAATGATATGAGACCCAAGTGAGGGCTGGATCTTGGCCATTTCAGTAAGGTCGGTACTATCAGCTAGGACGTTTTGTTATTTACACTTCGGGTCCCGGTTGCCACTCCCCCGCGGTTGCCACACTACACGGCAGGACGGAAATAGCGCCAGGCGTCACGGGCCAGGGACCGGCATTGCAGCAGCCACCTTTGTTTGAGTGGAGCACGTGGGTGCTGATGTTAGCTAAAGATGTCCATATACGAAGATGAACACTACCTACTTGTATTGGTTCATATTATTATTTGTAAACATCGCAGTAAAAATTGAATAACTTTACCAGCTTACCTTTTTCTACTGTTTTATATACAAATCATTCGGTCTTTAGAAGCTAACAGTATTGAGCAACAAGCAAAGTATACATCTTTCTGAGTACACTATATTAAAGCTGAATTTCTAAATGGCTTTATTATTAATTTTGTGACTTCAAAATTAAAATTAATGACCAATAGCTGCCAACAAAAATTATTTCAACTTCAATGTTATTGTTTTCACTGCCATGAGTCACCCTCTCCTCTCGTACATAATCTTATGTGATCTGGCGACTGTCTCGGTTACAGTACTGAATGTTTACCGTACTTGTAAACAACGGCGGCTTCGTTTATTTGAGCAACGAGCTGTAAACATTGAGGTAAAAATCCAGCAGCCCCGCCCCCTTTCCAGCTGACTATCTCAGACATAAACAACGAGGCTCCAGAAGCAACGTGTACTATAAATTCACGTCACCTATTAGAGTCGACTTGTGCATGGTTGTCGCCATGCAATAAAGGCTAAATTGCTATGATATTATTGAATAAACTGACCCGTCCAGCAGGTCTCTCGTTTCATCCTCGTCCAGGGATGACTTTCCTTTCCTTCCATTGGTCGACGGCATCAGCAAACTGCCACTGTAATATGGGCAGGACACACCAATTAGAAATAGACATTTATTATTTTAAAAATTAATTATTGACTATGAAATATTCATAATCAACAGTTGTTTATACGTTTGTAAACAAAAAGTGCAACTGTACAACTGTTTACTGTCGATTTTTTTATTAATTACCACTGCATTATATTATTACTCACTTAATTAGCAATAGTAACACTTACGAGAATAACTTTTTGGTGTATCGAAAAATATAGCTGCCAATAAGTGCAAATAACATGCAAGGAATCTTATATGGCTTCACCCCCACGTAATATTTTCTCAAGGCTAATTTTTATGTTCTTATAACCACATGCCAACCCATCACCATGACAGTCAGCGCCGTCACCCGCGGGGTTAGGAACTAGACATGCACTTGTGGCAATCTTCAACGTGTAATCCAGTATGACGTGATAATAACAGGTTGTAATCCAGCTGTTTGCGTGCAACAGCCGAGGGTTGACCGCCCTACTCATCGTCGCTCTCGTATAATGACACGTAATATCCCAGTAAACACAACTCTGTTGGTCCAGTGCTGAGAATGTTGGGCCGTATTGTGCCAACACTCTAAATTGCCGGTCCAACACATTTTTGACACCGTGTTTACTGGGATGAAGGTTAACAAATCAGATGGCCATTTTAACACTCAGATTTTCTGATGTACTTTCTCATGATAAAAATTACATTTAATTATTAGTTCTACTATTGTTAAACAGAAGTTGAAATCACCAAATTTCCATGCAATGCCATAAGCCCCCACATGCAGTAAGTGTCCAAAGCCTGGATGTAATAAGAAGCAAATTTACCAAGGAAAAAGATTCGTAGATGCCAGACGTTTAGAAATGGACTAACCTGCTTTAAGTGCAAGCGTAAAGAGTCGAACATTTATCAACTGATAAGTTTAGGTCATGGTCTTGGTGATAGTCAAGTCATTAAACAAAAATAGATTCAAGTGTAGGAAGGGTTATATCTAACGCATAAGTTAATTTAGACTTCTGAAGAAAACATATCTTAAAGGCATACAGGCCTCAAAATACAAATTAGACAGTCACCAAGTGGGTTTAGAGTAAATAATCAACATTCGCATCATTTTTTTCCACGCGTGATGCATCCGTGCGAAGTCGCAGTTCAGAGTAAGAAATTTAGTCCTTGATGACGTCATGAAGTCCTTGATGACGTCACAACTCAATGCTAATCGGTGCTAGCTGTGAGTTGTGACGTCAGCAAGGACTTTCTTTGTAGCGCGACTTCGCACAGTCGCACCGCGCGCATGTAAAAATAATACGAATGTTGATTATAAACTTGAGCAACACTTAATGTCTGTCTAATTTGTAATTTGAGGCATGTATCCCTTTAAATAAGCTTGTAAAAATAAATCATAAAGGACAAACTAAATGAATTTTTTTATTACAGAAATGAAAAGAAGGTACCAAATTATGAATTATGCTACTATGATTTTTTTACAGATTTTTTTATATATATATTTTTTTAAAAAATAGTGAAGCTCTGCAAGTTCTGTTGACTCCCCTGTGATCCTTAGTAAAAAGGATAGGACTAAACGCCTATTGAGGCCTCCAGAGGGCGTGGTTGCACTTTCAATAATTTTTTAAAAATAGTTCTTGGGCTCTAAAATATCTGAAATAAATCAGAGTCGTATAACTTTGCACTCTCTATTAATTTCTGCAATAAATTTTGTTATGATGACGTCACAGCAATCTGTCACGGACTCCAGTATACGCCCTGTCATGTCGCAACATCAAGTACTACTGCATGAGCAAGACCAACAGTCCCACCCTGACATGTACACGAATACACACCACAAATCGTAACTTTATCGTACATAAGGTCCAATATCGCATATCTTGACGTTATAATACAACCACTTTATGGTAACTGAGATGGTGGGTAACTAGAGATTTGATCGCAGGATCAAGTTGCATGCAACAAGAAATGTACATGATCCACGCCGGCGGCACTACAGTAGGCAATATAATCCCCCTTGGGTTTAATTGAGCACCGACCCTTGCCATGATATATCATCGACCTAGCGGCCTTAATAATTCTGTTTGTCTTCTTATATAATCATATGTAAATGGATAGAACGTATAAATCTAATTTAACTTATATGAGATGAATGTAATGGAGCGGTGACTCCTTTGATAATTTTTGCAAGATAATAAGTAAGTACATCGGTGAAAGAAGGTCATGAGATCGAATCACTAAAAAGAAATGGTCATTGGCTTATAGCCAAACTGACCAATTGGGACACATGGGGTGCAAGTTCAGATTTTCTTCATAAGATGTGGGTGTGATCCATCCTAAGATTGTTCTCCAAAAAAAACTAGTCCTTATAAATAATCAAGTGACGTAGTTGATATGAAATCTGCACTTTCAATCTATTTAACCTGAGTCTATATGTGGATCACCACAAAAAAAAAAAAAAATGAAGAACAGTTGGCGAAAAGATCCTTGCCATAAACCGCATGATGAGAAGTTTACCTCACGAAGAGCTAGCGTTCGTTTGCATGTTGGAGTATCGAGTGTGGGCGTGCGGTTCCCCCCCCCCCCCCCCCCCTTCCAGCGGTCGAGTAGCGGTGAAGGTCGTCCGATCAGGAGCAACGAGTATTTATAAGGTAAAATCTACATACAGCAGCATCCCAGACTATAAGGAATCTTATCATATATTATAGTCTACCATATAAATTTAATAATTTAATTAAAAAATATTTACATAATATACAATCTATTATAGCATGTTTAGAATTTTTTTTAAGTGGATGCGACAGTTATTTATAAATGTTATCAATAATTTGTCTAATAATGTTGTTAAATATCATCAATATGCCACTTTTACACGCTATAAATCTATATTTAATTTATGTATGCCATGTATCATATTTTTGAACAAAAGAGAATATAAAATAAATGTGTTTTTTTAAATAAAACAATTTTTAGAGACTCGAAGAATATATTGTGTTTACTCTATTATAGAATACACAATCGCTAATTGGTGTCTCCAATTTAAAGCCTATATAAGTACAAAAGCCTACCGCAGTCTGTTGTTTAACCTTATCCTAATTATGCATATAAAGCGGCGACTTGTCATACGTTATTGTTGCTGCGAAGGTTGAAAAGTAATCCAGGGCTCCTTCACCTACTTTCCTGCCAAGAGAGTGATAGTTCTGAGGGAGAAGAAGCGGACGACTCACTTTGCCAAGTACTGATTCTTTTCTTACTGTGTGTGCATCAATCTGAAGTCGTTTACCAAGATTTCAACCCATAACTTTTCAGCAAGCAAAATTCATACGAAGAGAGTTTCTCACTAACCACGTTTAGTGTCATTAATTAAATTAAGCTGATGCTTATAACCACGTTTAGTTTAACTTTCTGGATAACTCTTTAGTGAATCGCCCCCATTATGTATTTACTCTTTTCAATGCTTCAATTGGTTAATTAAAATTAAATTAAGTTAAAATTTTTGCTGCTATATCGTTTCAGTAACTAAACGATTCATTAATCTTATCATGTACTTTTAATCCAGTAATCAGTGTAATTACCTAACATACAAAATTTACAGTAAAAAATGTACATAAATTACTTCAGCAAATGTTCTCCACAAGCTCTCCAGTCAGCTGGCTGTGACGTCACAGTTCGCCGCTCTCGCCTGCAGTCCTGGTCATATCGCACGGTTACCACCTGCCTCATCTACCCTTCCTGGAGGTCATGACGTCATCGCCAGGTCACCAGGGTACATGTCAGGGTACTCAGGGTCAGGTGAACCATCGACAGGTCAAAGTTGCGAGCACGAGGGTAGCAGGGGTACCGAGATATTAAACTTGGGAGGGTTATTGCGCTTGCGGCGAATATCTTAGGTATTTGTGATGAAATTGATTATATAGTCTCGATCACAAGGTTGATCGAACACTTACAGTGGAGACATAATAGTAACGGGTTTAAACAGCTTTTTTTATTATTATATAATACAGAAGGTGATTCTGAAATTTTATAATAAATTATTTTAGAAACGAAATATCACAATATTACAACATTTTTAATTGAATTTACAATATCTATTGAATTTTGAATTGCAATTGAATTTCTCGCCTTTAAAATATTTAGTTAAAAATAAAGGTGTAAATCAATACAACAAATTAGTAACAAAATTCTACGAATTTGAATCCTATTAAGATTGTTTACAATGTATGAAGAATGTCAGATGCTCGAATTAGAAAGACTGAACACGTGTTCACGTATTGTTGCATTGCGGAGATTCTTGCTTGGCGCCGAGAAAGCTCAGGGGGCGTGAGAACGGAACACCTGTCACTTGTCAGCTCGGACACTCGTCTGTCCGGACATCCAGCCGGACACCAGTCGACCTGACCTCGGCCAAGGTGGTGATAAGACCAGCTGTTCAGTCCTGAGAGCGATACGTGAAGTCTGAGAGTGTGGGAATCAGAATTATGTCTAGACTTTAATAGCCAATTTTAATGGTCGTAATATTTTATGTTACAAGATAATCGTGATCCTAGTGGAAAATAGTGCACTCTAGTGCATTAAAAACGAAATTTTATTTACTTTATATAACACAGACTCATTAGTATATCATAATTATCAGAGTCATATCGTTGTGTCTACAGAGTACAGTTTCTTTAGTTGAAATTTTTAATTTTATCAAAGGTTAGTCCTGCTTTCTTTTCGTCGTTATGGATTTATCATTTTCTCAGAATTACGATACCTGCCCACACTCACCTGCAACTGACTAAAATTAACTGACAGTAAATTGATGTAAAATTTTCAAACAAGCAAACTGTACTATAAAAGTACTAGACTTGGTAACTCTCCTTTATTCTGTATCTTATGACGATAAATGTGATATTCAAATGCGCAATACGACCTGCACGCTTTATACTGAGAAAGAGAGCTCACACGAAGTAAAAATAAAGAATTTGCAGTCTCAGCTTGAGATAATGTCATCAGCTGTGAGACTGCATGGGAATTTGTAGTCAAGAAGTGTCAGTGTTTCGAGAGAGAAAGTAATCTTATAGCTGCCGCAGTATAATATTTACGATGGTTTAAAATTAATTAAATTTAATGTATTGTTTTAAACAAAAAAATTTAATTAAGCTAATGCAACTGACTCAGACTAAACAACGTTCAATCAAGCAGATTGCGTCTACTGTCAGATTTATATTGATCAGATTAGCTGCAGCAACCGAGCGATTTGACCCGGTGACCCATTCGCTGACCTCAATACTCAATATGAATACGAAATCGACCGCCCGGAGCGATGTCATCTATCGCGGGATTAACTTTACCATGTGGCTCAGGAGGAAGTAAATAAACAAACTTTGTGCTGTTGAGAATACAATGGAGGCTTCAAGTGCTCCCCGGCGGGAAAAATTCTCCATGTATGTTAGAAAATTTGAATTTTTTCTCAGTAACTATATTAAAGATATTTAAGATATTAAAACCATCTCCTACGCTCCCATTTAGGGGTCTTCTGATAATGTATCAAGAGGTTATTTTCCTCTTAAAATATTTCTTTAATGCCAAAAAAGCAATTTGGATTTTTTTTTCAATAGGTTTTTATATATGACAGTGGGAACACTGGAAAATCAGCTGACTTGAAGCTTCTATTGCTTTATCAAGCTTTGCAGGCTATAACTCTGGGAATGGGAATCAACCCTCTGGGTCCTCATGCAGCATAAGTAAAAAAAAAAAAAAAAAGATGAAAGATGAAGACACCCCCCCTACCCCCCATCCTACCGACCCTACGGTGCTTTTTACTCCCAAAACGATCCTGATGCTGCCTACACCGAAACCTTCGAGATCGTCCGTATTCTCGAAGGTCTCGTCTGCACACCGATATATTAGGTGCAATGAACGGATTGCTGGCATATATCAGGGGTTGGAGCTCGTACGAGGGAGAATACAGAAAAAAATATTTGTTTTTATTTTTATAATTATCAAGAGTATTAAAATTTCAATCTATAAGGGTAACATGGTCAGATTTAGGTACTGTATACCGTACGGTGGTCCTGGAGGCATTTAATTACAAATAATTAACTTTTGTGAGAGTTGATGAAAATTAGCATCGATTGCGTGACGAAGTGAAAATGGCACCAGACTTGTTAGTAATTAAATACAGTAGGCAGATAATGAGTGTATATAATTAGCTTTACCATTATTGCCACTCTATTTGTCTAAATGGAAGTTGAAGTGTACTTATATTTACGATGTGGTCGTAAATTAATATAAATTCCCAATTAGGATCGTAAATACTATAACTTCTTATCATTAATTTGTAACTTCTTATCATTAATTTGTCCTTGAGTAGTATTAATTCCAATTATAAAAACTCTGTAGAAAAATACGAGGATTTTATTCTTATTTAAATATTGGTTTGAAACTTATATCCAAAGTCCCTCAGGGTATCGTTTGTTTAACAATAAGATGCTTAGGTAAAAATCTCTAGTCATGCAATATGTCATAAATTTACGGTACAGTCACAATCGTTTAATGTGCATGTCAAGGTCATCCAGTCATATCTTCTATTGTTATTTAAGCATTACAATATTAGTAATAAACAATAAATAGTTACTTACCTATTGTTGTAATAATGAGTTTCTGTTGTAGTAGTGGTATTCCAACTTTTATTATTTTTACTACTGGCAGGACTCCATGTATTGTTGTTATTATTATTGTTGTTGTAGTTAAAACTAGGCGATGTTGAAGATGTTGATGTTGGTTTCTTGCCAGTTGACACTTTTCTAACTAAGCTTGGACTTGCCAAACCTGATGGTATATGATTTAGACTTCTATCACCATTATAGGTTGCTCTTTGGGCAGCTGCCATCGTTGCTTCTGAAGGTACACCGTACGTAAAAGGTTGACTATCCTGACGAGCGTGGTAAGGTATATTAAGTTGATCTTCGTAGTGCGGGGATTGCTGGAGTTCACTCGCCGGGAGTTGCGGTCGAGGTGGCGGAGAAGCCGGAGAGGCTCTTTGCGCTTGTTGTGAGGCCGGGGAAACTGGCTGATCTGATGCCGGCAGTTGTGGCCGTGCTGGCGGGGATGCTGGTGAGGAGGCAAGGCGGCGTGGAGGCTGAGCCGAGGACGAAGAGGAGAAGGAGGAGGAGTGGCCCGTATCTCCACCGCTAGCAGAGAACTGGAACTCCTGAATAAAAAAAGACAGAACAGGGAACACCTTTAGAGAAAGATAATATGCATATGAAAAAAAAAAAGTTGCAAATATGATCCATCTCAAATAAGGGTATCACAATTTGAATTTGGAGAGACTGCAGAGATATATACTGCCAGCAACATTATTATTAAGTGCATGTGCATTTATTATCTCTTGAAGGCTACATTCAGTCGCAAAATTGGTTGTAACATAGGGAAAATACATATGTTGTGGGTGAATCATCTTTTCCCACCCATTTCTTGAGACTCCCCTTCCTAAAGGTAAAAAATTCTCTGATTTTTTTCCTGTCATTGCATTGCTGCATTATACATCGCGGTGTGAATTGATAGAGTATTAGAGGAAATTGTGTGCATCGTTCTTTGTCCGCAATAATGAGCTATCTGCTATTTAAGGTGAGCGCAATTATGAGCTGTGAATCGTTATAAAATAAAGTTCACCTGAAATAGCAGAGATAGCTCATTAAAGATATGGTGGCAAGCAGATAGTTCGATCATTATTGCGGACGATATAATGTAATATAGTCACGTGACGTCACGTGATCAATCCACCTTTCTTAAGCTCGGGAGAGCTACTTGGCACGGAGAACAAAGCGTCCCACCCCGAGCGCGACACAAACCGGTTCCCACTACGCCCGTCTTAACGTCAACTTTTGTCCCAAGAGGGTCCTCACACATTGGGATCATCTAATAAACGATACCATGTGATTGTTTCAAAACATTCAGTGTCTTTTTTTACGTCTTTTCATTTAATCTTTAAATATAATATTACGTCATACCAAACTACAGCTATATTATTATAGAAAACAAGGAGCAGAATTAGCAAGCAATGTTTGCATAATATATTACGTATGTATCTATGTAATACAAAATTATGAAAATCGATATATTATTAATGTAAGTCCCAGTTAATTAATAAATAATTCCTGGAAATATGCATAGTTTGATTTCTTGAACACCTGTAACTAATTTTGTATTAATATGTTAAAATATAGTTAATGTCATAGACAAGCAAGCATAACTTTCTTTAACATTATATTATATATATTATGTTATATCAAAGCGCATAATATAATTATTATATAGAAACACATAAAACGCCTTGCTCATGTAATTTATATGACTTTCTTCTATTTACGGTGTGCACCATATTTTTATATCTGAATGACATATACCTTGATTCATTTATACTTGCAGTTGTTTAAAAGCTTTACAAAATGATTTATTAAAGAATTTATTTCTTCTTACCACGCAAACTCTGTAAGGAAATGTGTATGAACTAAAAAAAAAAATGCATGTCTTTGCAAACGATAAAAAAGTTGACCTTGTTGTTCAATAAAATGATGAAATTTTACATAAAAAAAAAACTACTTTTCTTTCATAATAATTGTCGTCAGTTAACTACGCGTAAGAAAGTAATACTGTATATATAATTAATTATTACAGTAATGATGGAGAAAATAAGAAAAAGTAGTCTAAAGTAAAGCCATGTTAATGTCTGCTTGCATAATTATTATAATGAAATAATAAGCTATTTACTATTGTTATGGGTTCTATCATATGGTTTTAACCAGTCATATAACAATGAGGTTCACCAAATTTGATGATTTTGACATAATATATATATGATGTTATGCTATCTAATCAACATTTCAAAATAATTTTGAAAAAAAATAAATACATCTTTGTACACCTCTGGACACCACGAACGTTACTCCTGATTTATTTGCTGGAGATACATCTCCAAAATGACAAAGTCGAGATTCCGATTTGCAATTTTAGGAGAATTAAGAAGAGCATGACCCAGTCTATAGCCATATCTTTAAAGTTCCCTACGCCTCCGTTGACTGCATGGCAATTTTTTCAGAACAAGAGTGAAATTCGTGATGACCTGCGAAGTGTACATGACAGAAGCAATGACCTTGAGAATTCATATTATCATGAAAATAATGAGACTCCATTTAAGAGTTCAACAAAAATATATATAAAAAAAAAAACGTTTATAGCAAACAATGTTTCAATTATTAATTGCAACGTCATGGTCATCTGTTATAAATAACAATTATATAAAAAAATATAACAAACTGACAGGTAGTGAGAAGAGGTTTGCACGGTGGACTATAATTTAATCATGCTTGATTGACACTGACAGCGTCAAATACTTTGCATAAAAAAAATGTTTGTTTATTTGCATGAAATTTTTTGCAGGGAATATTAACAAGCTGCAGGTGACTCTATAGAAAGAAGTAATTAAAGATAAGGATACACATAACACATAACCATTAACGAACGCAGGTAAGTTTAAGTAAATTTAACCCAATCATAGCTGAGAAAGACTTGAGGAAGACAGGGGTGATAATTGCACAAATTCAAAAAGTCGTTACATATATTCAAGAGACCATATTAAGAGATGTCCGTGTCTGCATGTTCACCATAATTTCATTTGTTCATTGTTTCCAGGGACGGTAGTACGTACAATGTCACCCACATATATCGTTTATGCGCGACGTTATCGTCTCTAAAAACATGCAGTGAACTTATGATATTTTCTCAACTTTTTTTGCCATAAGACACGGAGGTCTCTGACGGTCTCTGGTTACATCTCTCATAACCACTCACCTGTAGCGCTCGTAGACTGTCATCAATACCATCTATCGCGTCCATCTTAGGTTTAGGTGTCTGTGGAAGGTCTGGTATGTTCTCCACGGTATGTAACATGTCCGATAACAGCTGGTCCAGCATCTTATGGTGCTCAGAGGCTGCTGCCTGGGCCTGTCCATTGCCAGCCGAGGATATACCGGAGTCCATGGAGACGGTGTGCGGACTGTGCACCCCTCCCCCCGCCGTGGTAGGAGAGTGTCCGGAGGGAGACTTTTTGCTCACTGTGGCGTACAGCGATCCGTCCAGCGGACCCGGTGTATACCCAGGTGAATGTTCGCCGTCCTGTTGACCTGTGTCCACTCCAAGCGGCTGTTGTACTGGACTCGCGCAAACTGTCGACATAAACAGAGAGGGAGTTAGTTAAAAGCGGGGAGAACGGCTATTAATATATGTAAAGCTATAACATCATCAACAGAAAAAGAACAATCATACTGCATGTCTATGTATATAGTATAAATTATGTAATGTAAAATCTAATTTATTTTTGATAACAAATTCCACAAATAAAGTACAAATTTTACAATAACATTAATGCCATTTAATATTATAGAAACACTTAAACCATTTTTTTAAAACAAATTTACAGAACTCGTCAAAATTGAATTTTACCATCCAGCAGTAAAATTCATAGATTTAAAAAAAACATATCAATGAGTTACGGTATAACGAATTCTAATTTTGATATGACAACCACGTAAATTACGAAAACAACAAACCTGATAACCACGTGTCAACCACGTGGTCTCTCATCAGCTGATAATGCCACGTGTCACCAGCTGTGACTCGTGTGGACAAGTGATCCAAGCTCGCACAAACGATTGAAACGATATACTTTCTCTTGTTAAATGTGATTTAGATGTTATCGTTTATAAACGTTTCGAAAAATGAAAGTCCAAATAAAAATATATATAAAAAAAAGAACTAATGCCAAACTTATTTACATATACAGATACAACAGAAAGTTTGTGATTTATTATGTAATAAAATATCATTAAGCTGTCTTGTTCTTTTATATAATATCTAATTTGCATAAGTAATTCACGAATTAATACCAAAATTTTAGCCATTGTATTTTCACAAACAGTCGAATTAATACCAAAATTTTAGCCATTGTATTTTCACAAACAGTATAATAGTTCTAAACTACGCAAGAGCTAATTATAGAATCTCTCATCATAATTGGCAAAGTGCAGTTGAAAATAACGAGAAGTTACACTCATGAAATTTTGATTGGTGTTTGAGCAATGGTGTGTCGAGTGTATGCCAGAATTAGCTGCAACTACACTCGTATCAGCAGAACGATGTTGGCACTTAAGGTCGAGATTCTTATCTCTTAGCATGGAAACGTGGGTTGAGTCAACTGTATTTCAAGTGCTAGGAGAAGTATTGCCAGCAGTAACGCGTGCATTGTAACAACCAGCAGTCTAATTCTGTGTAAACAATTTCGAGAAATTGGAGCGCCTGAACGACGCAACCCGCATGGCTCATAAACAGTTGGAGTGTTAAATTGTGTAAGAATTCAAAAACCATTTCTTATATATTGCCAACTTTTCAAAGGTTTACTGGGAAGGTATAGCGTCACTTTCGCGCGTAAGTGAACCATTGAAATTTTTGTATTGAACGGGCTGGCCATAAGACAGAGGTCTCTGATGTCAATTTAACAACTTTTCCTTGCAGATTGATTTTTTTTTCTTTCAAATTTCTTTTGTTATTTAATCAAAATTTCTACGCAATTAACACCGTTAAAAAACTCCTTGTCAGACAAAAATCGGAACTATATTAATGCTTTTTTCTTGACTTGGTATAGTCATTACCTACATGGTACTCAGATCATGCATATATGTTTGGTGTCATAATTTATTTTTTTTATTATTTTTTTTTAATTTATTTTATATATTATAATAATATAGCATGCGAATACTTAAAATAAATAAAAAAATTACCCTCAATTTATACAACAAATTTAAAAAATACATGAAACATTTTTACTACACATTCCTGTTGCTTGTATAAAAAATATGCTGTAAGCAAAAATTTTTCTCCTCAACGTTTTATTTACAAATTCCATGTACCAAGCAGCTGCAGAAATACAAATTTGCTATATCTTTTTGAATGAGCTTTCCATACTGCATGCATTCTCCAGCACGTTACTAACAGAGCAATACGTAGGAGGAACAGCGAGTCGAGGTCTCCATATATGGAGGTGGTACTGGACCACGTCACAGTGATGATGCCACGCCCCCACTCTTGTTGTTAAGGTCGAGATTACTATCTTTTAACATGGAGATGTGAGAGGAACCTAGGACAAGTAGCGTACGCCTCCACAACTTTGCGCTTGTTGTGCGGCGGCCCACTCTGTCATGTGTACTACTTGAGCTTGTTATAATACACAGAGCAACTACTCTTAGTATACGATATCTTTCAGAAACATAGAACCATGAACCCAACATACAAGTTCAAGGGCTCAATAGTAAAAAAATTAACAATAAAAAAGCTGTGGATTTTATTACGATGAAGGAAAAAAAAATAAGGAAAAAATAATAATACAGTATACAATATTAAAATTTCAATATAAAATCACAGTGCAATATGGTCCGTTCATATAAAGTCTTGCTTGCAAATTTAAATTTTAATTTGACGAAAAAAGCTCTGTTTACAATGAGAAAGATAAAATTAAATTTTATTGGTAGTAAAATCAGCTGAGTTTTGGTATAAACAAAGCCTGGGGTGACTGCAGTATGGAGAATGAACTGCCGTCTGTTATGGCGAATTATTTTTAATAGGATGTGTCTGGTATGAATTGGCCCAAGCTCTTTGTCTGCATGGTAAGTAGCTTCTTAACATTTTTTTTATATATTCATGTTCCTTTGTTAAGTTTTTAAGACTGCAATGGTCTGAGCCATTGAAAAACTTCAGCTAAGCTATTTTTTAAAGTATATACGTATTCGTTTATGCATACACAATAAAAACCATGTATTTCTTACATTCCCTGGACAGATAGTTCATCTTATTCTTAAATCGAATGTGAAAATATTAATTGAATAATTTTTCTAGTTTTAATTTGTTTGAACACGTATTCAAAGCGTGTCAGGGATCTCCACATGTCTTATGGCCACAGAATAAACCAAAGTTTTAGACGGTTCCGTGTTTCCCAGAATATTTCCACGTTGTCGCGGAACCGTCTCGAAAAAGTGACCTCCTGAAATCTTGGTCCATTTTTTTTTTACCATAAGACACGGAGGTCTCTGATGGATTCACTGAAAGCATATGCAGGAAACTGCATGCACTCGATGACTGCATTCATAATGCAACGTTCAATGCACTCTGCACAAGTTAACCTCAGAGCCCCTTCAGTGTGAAAGTGACATTTAACATTGCCGGCAGTGTAGCCGCGAGATGAGGTACAGAGGTCGAGGCTATACAAGTACTGTCGGACACTGGCAGTAAATTTCGTTTAATGTGCAGTCAGTAAAACTCGCCGCTTGATGATGTCATGCTTCTTTATTATGTTTTATAAGAGTGCCTTTTTATAGCGACCAAAAAAAATTATTTATGTACCAAGCGTGCTAGAATGTCTGTGTAATTATGAGAAGAGTGATATGAGTTTCAACATGCAAAATTGGTCATCAATTAACGTTATTTCAACCATTCTTATAGAATATTTTTTAGTATCCGGCTCATCAAAATATAAAAACTTCATAAATTATCTCTATATATAAAATAACATTGCATCATATCATTGTATTTTCGTATAAAAATCCATTTTATCTTCAATTTTTCTATCAACAGTACAAAGTTGTCACACCGATGTGTGTCCCCTCTAGTCTGTACGAAAGCCAACGAAGCTGCAAATAGTTTGTTTTCTTATCCCAAATAACCTGAAAGCGCCTATTTCCACGTCGGCGCGACCAACCGATTGCGCTCGGACTAAATATAATGAGGACATCAGAAGGTATATTTCCGTAGTGGACAACAACAACGCCATCTGTCAAGACTTGTCTCAACTTTGACGAACGGTAGCTAATTACCCAAGGAGAAAGGAATACCCAGGGCAAAAATATCGAGTTTATTGCTCCTTAAGGTAGAACAAAACTTTACCCCAACTGCCACGCGACATACAGACCGTGGAGAATTTTAAATTTTGTTGGTGTTGTCTGGACGACTGGGTGCTCTGTTATATCTCCCCCCCCCCCTTTTTTTTTTTTTTTTTTTTTTTTTTTTTAGCAATTTCAAATCTGCATATCCTGTTCTTTTGAAGTTGCATTGATCAACAAATCGGGGAGGGATAAAATTCGTGTTGTCTTGAGGTGAAGTTGCATTTCAGTGTTCACCGCATTACAACTCACAGTGGTGCCCATTGACCCCTGTCTATCCCTCCAACCCCCAACCTTTTTCCCCTGAACACACACACACATATATATATATATATATATATATATATATATATATATATATATATGCAAAGGTCTACAAATCCCACCTATAATAATATATAGAGGAAATTGATTTTTCTTTGACCGATTCTGAAACTTCAACATTCAAAAATGTATTAAAAAAGAACTTTAGAGGAATAACTTATTTATTAGCATATTATGCAATGTATAACATATTATTAAATGTTTTTTTTAATTGATAATTGATGACCTTAAATGGGAACGTAATTACCATGAAGTACGTAAGCACTTGAATTTATCATTATAATTATCAACGTCTACTTCGCATACTTTTTATTATAATCGAATTTTAAAGATTGCAATATTAATAACTATTAGCAACAGCTGATAATTAATAAAGAGATCATACTTCTCGTATAATTAATTAATTAACATGTTTCTCATATTCGAATTATTTTTCTTCGCAGAATTACGAGATTTAGTATTCAGATAAATGCAGAACAGAGATGAATAATTTTAAGATTCAAGCCTTAATTATTTTTGAACCTTATTATGAATTGCAGGTTCAATTATTCTTCATAATTGTAAAATATACACATTTATAAAACATGCAATAATAATTTGTTAATTTCTGACTGCGGTTTCAAATATTATATGTAAAAGTTATAAAATAAAATCTAAAATATAATATTGTTTTAGTAATTACCAAATTTGATCTCTATATAATCGTGTGCATGCATGGTTACAAACGGATTTTTTTTTTCCCCCATTTTTAATTAAGAAGGCTTGCTGTTTAATCGCTTAAAATAATATCATAATACCACGGAAAAAAGTACTTAAAATAAGAACGAGAAACTAAAGATTTATTTAAGATTGAATATTTATTTTTAAAAATTACTTAATTATCTATAAAACTATATGTAACTGTATCTAATGTAATGCATAAAAGCTAGGACATGTTCTAACAATTTACGACTTCACCATTCTAGCTGTATAATATATATTTTTTTTCCAGTTAATAAAAATAAGAAGTTGAATATTCAAAGGTAGGAAATTATTTTACGATTGCTACTAAAAGTAGAAAAAAAAATTGAAGCCACTTCATAACACGATTTTTACGATGAAATAAAACTAATTGAGTTTTGAAATAAAATTATAAACGACTTGAAAAGCAGCTCGCACGTTTTAAATCAGTAGTCTAGTATTTGAATAGAAGTAGGAATGCTTTTAGACTGAACCAAAAGGTATATGGAAGTGAAAAATAATCAAAACACACATGACAAGTTCGACATCACATTTGCTAAATAAACATTTAAATAAGGAACAAAAGTAAACATGCGATACGCCAAATTTGTATTTGTTTTTTATTTCAAAACAATTAACGTAAAATCTTGAGAGCTTTTTACTGATAAATCTAAATAAATTCAGCACAAATATAATTGTATAGGATTTACTGTTATCTATATTTAATTTGCAATATGTATACAATCAAAATTAAAAACAATTTGGTTCTAATTTGTGGTCCCGAAACGCCATGGCATTTCTATTAAATTTGAAACTTTTGTGTGCATTGCGCAATGTAAAGCATGTATTACACGATATATATTTTTTTTTTCTAAATATTGCAGCATAAAAAAATTCTGCAACTTCATTTGTTGAAATGGAGATGAAATTTCTTTTGAAAGGAAAAATTTACCATGTATCTACTCGGAATCCAAGACTTCTGATCATCACAATCGGCATATTTTATTATTTTACAGATTTTACTATATATAATATGTCACTTTCTAGTGATTTTAGTGCTGTAAAATTTTATATGAAATCTTTTACCTATATACATCAAATAATTAAATTAATCTATATTATAGTTTCTAAATAAATGATCATCAATAATTAATGTATCCACACTTAATGTTATTAATTATTCAAGCGCGATGTATATAAACCTAAAAAAAAAGTAATAAATACGAAAATGTTTTTTATGAGACAAGCCGTATGTAGATTCAAGAGTTTTTTCTTCAATAAGGTGTGCAAATATTTTCCTTTTTAATGGCTCGTTTTAATTTCTCCGTCTGAATATTAATCGTTTTTTTATGTGTATAAAGCACTCTAATCTTAAATAAAGGTGTAACTTTTTATATGTTAATTTTATATCTAATCTAGTTCCAACTTAAAAACATCACTACCAAGGTAATTTATATTTAGAAACTGATGACCTCTCTATATTTTTTTAATTTATATATATTGAAAAAAATATTCATAAAAAACATTTTAATTAATTGAAAACCTACTGAAATTTATTATATCGTGATAGAAAAAATGTAAATTATGTACCATAAATTCACAATACTTCATAAATATTTTGATACGAAATATATTTCACGGAAGCTTAAGATTTTTTTATAAAAACTTTTTCTATTCTCTTAGCTGCAGAAATTATGCACTGATTAGCATCACTAGCGACACCTGTACGCGCTTGGACCAAACCTGTTCTACAGAGCAGTTCGTATACCTCCAAATTTGACTTGTTTCCGGATTGCACAGGTGTAAATATTTACCTTTTATATTGGCCATATATAGCGATACACTTTTGGTGCAACTTTATAGCATTCTTTATTATACGTACTAAACTTTGGAACCATAATAACGCAACATAGTTTTTGATCAAGGAAGTATAGTGAGCCTCGTAAATATAATGTATCACGATCTTACGTGATGGGTGTTATAATAAAAATAGAGATGCAATTGGGTCATTTATTAAAGAAAATTTGCATTTTAAGATTTCGATGTTCTTAATTTTAGTTTTTTTTTAATTTTTATAAGCCTATATAAGATTTCGTTTGATCAACTTAATACGTGTTAGCCGTATATATAACCATAGTATACAATTAATTTTAATGAGTTAATTAGTCAGAAGAAATTAAGAAACGATCGTAAAGTTAAGAAAATTAAATCATGAAAAAAAAAATATATTATAATTATATAGAATAAGTTAATGCAGCATGCATACGCGGTAGTGTAATAAAACTGAATTTGATATGGATATCATTATAATAGGATCATAAAAATATGGACTAATTAATTGCATCATTCAAATTTAAATAGCTTTGTATATACAAAGAATATTGCCGACAATGTAAGAAGTAAAATTATAATTACAACAAAAAATAGTAATATTATAGTACAACAAAAAAATCAACACTAAAATAATATACAGTGTATTATGTAATTATAGTGTATATTATTTTTTAGTGTTGATTTTTTTTTTTACAAATTTTACAAATATGAGCTCGTCAATTAAGTTTTCAGCAGAAGTAACGTTTGCTGGTGAAATTTGTCTCAATTTCTTAAGTAATTTGTGTCGACAGCGAAATGATAAAGCTGTCATCATGAATATTGAAGCGATAAATTTTGAACGTTTCAAATTTGCGATGTGATGACGCATGAATTTCCACGATTACGACACGAAATGATGATCGATGGAAAAGCAAAATTCTCAGGAATTTTTGACACTTTTCAATAAGAAGGTATTTTTTAATTAATTAAATAAATGAATAATAGAAAAAAAACGAGATAAAAGTGGATAATATTGTTAGCGTGAGTGGTGATGGAATCAAGCAGTACAAAATAACTAATGATTTTGTAATGCATTTTAATTTTCAACTATTTAAACTAAATTATACATAGAATCAGAATCCAAAATACTTTATATTACTATTTGAGTAATAATCTAAAGGTAAAGGTCAGTTTCTTAATATCTTTCTTGAAGGTATAATACCTCATATCTTAATGGTTTATGTCCGTTTTTTAAAGCAAAAGTCTCACATAATTAATTCTGACAAGTTTTAAGTATTTTGACAGCTGAGCTGCATTTATAGACGGCATCATATATACACAAATACAATGTTATTTTTGTCAGTTCCATATCAGTATGTGTCAACAATGAAAGTCGTGGGGCAGATTGTTGACATGACGTCACGTAACCGCAGACATCGGTGACATCTGACCTCGGTCACCAATCAATATCTCGGCACTACTGGACTGGTCATTGTAATACATACATTTCCGATTTCATCTATCCTAAACATAATTTTTTAACAACAAAATTGTATTTGTAATTAATGAAAAGTGAATTTGGACGAATGCAAAAATTTCAAGGCATAAAAGAATGTTGAAATTTAATAATTTTTATTTCCTTAATATTTGAATGAAATTTGAAGTAAATTTTTTTAGATTAATCATTTAAATGTAGCAAGTTATAAGAACATTCACAAAGCAAGAAGACCACGGGGGGCATTCACAAAGCATTTTAACCCCCACTTTAGCCTCGATTTTTATCCCTGGTGCTAAACATGGTGCTAAACTAGGAGCTTAACATGGTTAGCCCCTGGTTTAGCACAAGGGATAAAAATTGAGGCTAAAGTGGGGGTTAAAGTGATTTGTGAATGTCCCCCCACAACTTTTAATTTTTAAGTCCTAAAAAATTATGACCTTATAAATATTAATGACTAAAATCGAGACATTTAAAAAAAAAAAAAAAAATTCCTAAATGGGCATGAGAAATTTGTAAATACCATCACCTAAGGCAATTTTTATAACATGTTGAAACAAGTTGCATGATGCAACTGTATATAATTATAATGCATCAAGTTCTTAGAAGCGACGAGGCAACTTGAGACACCACAGCATAAGAAGTGTCGGTCTAATGAGTGGTCCCGATAAATCGCCGCCGCGACTACCCCCTTGTAAACACGACATGGGGAGGATAAATATAACGGACGAGATGAATGGAGGAATGTTAGAAGACTACGTGCCACGCGTCTCATTCACGAAAATACTACGTAATAATGTAAGCCAAATATTTTAACATATAAATCAACGGCCGCACACGCGAATAGAATTTTTTAGTTATAATTTATGTTGATAATTAAGAAATTGAAGATTTTTGACAATTTTTCAACCAAGAAAATTGTCATGTCATGTTTTTTTCTGAACCCTGTTGTATAGGGTATCGGTCACAAGTGACGTCACATTTGAAATTTTAAGAAAAATTTATGATTGGTTGAACTGTAAACGCAGTAGAAAAAAAAAAGGATATAATACGCATTTCTTTAACAGAAGTAATTTTCTGATTAACGTGAAAATATTTTTAATGCGTCAAATAAACATTACCATGAAGACAAAATTTATTGCAAAATATTAACAAATCCGTCTTTCTTTGGTTACAGTTGAATTCAGTGAGTGCTCAGAGAAAAATATCAAAAATGCAGAAATCGTCCCTCGTAAGGAATAATACAATAGCAATTAGCATATAATTATATAAAATAAGATATAGCAGATGACTCATTATTGCATACGATCGTGCTAGGCAGATAGCGCATTATTCCGGACGAAGGCTCATAACATATTGTAGTATTAATATATTAAAATGGCTTGGATTAAGATATTCATAATCCACCGATCAATTAAGGGATATTATTTACTGATGGGAGTTTTATTAAGGCCATGGCATGCATTATAATTTTATTTTTCGATTTTCGCCCGTTTTTAGAAACAATTTTTGAGCCAATTTTTAAAACAATTTTTAAAAAACTTTAATCTTTGTGAAAGCTCTTTGATTATGAAATATATATATTTACAGCATATAAAGAAAGGATTCGCTCGATTAATCCCAATATTAATAATTCAAACTATATATATTGTGTTTATAATAATATAACTTTGATTTATAAGTACAGTTGTTCTATTTCGCCATTTGCATAAATTACGTCCTATATTTGACCCAGACAGATTAAACTGCAGCAACATTGCGACAATTAGGGTTAGAGTCACATTATAGTAAAAGCCTGCCAACAAAGTCAGACCATATAATATATAATACTGGTCAGACTTTATTGTGACTTGTGTCTATGTTTCCTGCTGTGGTACATACAACATCTTTGATATATAAAAAAATATATTATAGTAGAAGTAAAGAAGTGATCGAAGCCAAAATAAAACAGAAAACACTACATTTATACATGTGAAAAAACACGCTTGTTAAATCAATTCAAATAATATCGAACTAAATTTTCTATCAATATTTTAAACTATACGATTATCAAATTTGAAAATTTGCATTTTTTTTTATATATATTAAAGTAATATGATATAATGAACTTATCATTTAAAAAATTAAAATTTCACAGTGCCGTTATATAATTATCATAAATGACCTATTTGATAATATATATGAAATGAAAAGATTAAAGAACACACCTTTAATTTTTAAAAATAAAATAAAAACTAATAGATAATTCTGTAGATAAATGAAATAAAATATTCAGTTGACAATGATTTACATGTACCGATTTAATTTGCAAATTTATTATAGAAATCAAGCTATAAAATCATTATTAAAACTTAACAGTATATTTTGGACTTGTACAACCAAAAATAGTAAAAGAATTGTAACTTTTTTTTAAAAAAAATCAATGCAGTGACTGAATTCACTCTCAAATAATGCATGATATAAAAGAGCCACTCATGTAAGGTCTATCGAAATTATAATAAACTCACCTAAGAAACGTGTGTATTAAATCCTTGCAAAGTGATCACTTATGGAGAGTAACACACGACTTGTCCACTATCTGAGACACACTGACCGAGCGTCGGTTCTAGGGAGCAGCACTGCACGCCCTCGCTAGCATCATGAAGCGACTCAAGCAAGCGCCCGCAGTCTCTCAGGCAGCCAAAAATACCCGCGCAGACTGAAATAGCGCCCCTGCTATACCGTCCCCGCCCGACATCGCCGGAAAATATACAAAAAAAAATATATATAATATACATAAATATATAATACTCTAACTTGGGTGTTTGTGTGTGGGTGAGAGGCTTTTTGTGTAGATTAGTTAAACGTGGCACGAGCCAGATTATACAGATTATTATATAAACACGAACGCTATATAATGGTATTTCTTCTATTCATTAATTTTTTTCATTACATAAGACAAGAAATACAAAGTAAGATTGTTTTAGACTGTATTTCAAGAGTAATTGAATTAATTTACTAATTACCTCGAAATTATTAGTATTTTGTAATCAAAATTTTAATGTTATAAATAATTATATTTTTTAAATCTTTTAACCGTGACTGGGTAATTAAAACCAACAATGAAACAATTGTTACATACATAACACAATGGAAATTTATAATGAATAAAATAAGTAATTAAATTTTATGACAATTGCATTTTTTTTTTTTTTAGAAAAGAATTTGTAACATAAAATGAAGTTTCGCTTCGTGACGTCACAGAGTCAAATTTCAATATCGATGAAAACTGGGAAAATAATAAGTTAATTAAGTATTGCAGAAATAACAATCATGAACATTTTTTTCTGTTTAAAGCAAAAATTGCCCATTGTTGACGAAATTGGCGAGTGCCACGCCCACTATTTGCTAAAAGTGGATGTTTCTTTCGTTTTAGTATAATGAAAGTTGAAATCAATGAAAAATCAATGTGTATGTTTGATAGTAAATATAGGGAACTAACATCACGCAGAGAAATCGTCAGCACATTATTTTACGCTCCCAATCAACGAGAAGAAATTTGCTGATGACAGCATTTTTTTTAGTAGCCAGGTAATTTCTAAAAAAGCCGACGGACCTCTTGCCATGTCACCTGACCATGCAGGTTTAAGCCCCCGCCTTCTTCCACCCGCTGACCAACATACTCCAGTTTCACTTTATGCCAGGGTTGCCAACCTAAGAAAAATTTCATTTAACTATAGGTGAAATTAAAAAATCTGTACTATTACTTCTAAATTTTTTCGTAATTGATGAAACTGTTCAAAAACGAAACTGTGAATATTCCTAATACTGAAGAATTAATTTTAGAAACAAAATTTTCAAAACTTCAATCTTATAAGTGTTATAACTAAAATTAAACGAGCAAGAAGAAAGATGAACCTTAATTTATATAATTATATAAAGTCAGCATATAGGGACAATATAAGCAGTAATTATTCAAATTTAAATTCAAATTTTTATTTCGATCATAGGCTGTACAGCATTGCCATTCAATTGAATTTATTGAAGACTGCAATGTATTATAGACATCGAGTCTGTGTGAAGCAATCAGTTATTAGTGTCATTGCCCTTACCACATGACAGTAATGTGAATAAAATAAATATTTCAAATATAGTTGGAAATAATTAAATTTTCTTTCACAAAGAAATTTCGAAAAATAAAAAGTGAAATTTTCGTTGAGTTGGTCCCACTGCGTCTGCGGTTGACTTGGCGCTCTGGTGTCAAGTCTGGTGTCACCCCGTGTGTCCCCCCCCCCCCTCTCCTTCTGTGGCGAGACCGGCCAAACAACCTGCGCGAACCTGCCACGACCAAACAACATCACTGCCATACAAAAAATATATTTTAATATTGAAATCTTATCCCTTTAAATTTATAAAAAATATTTAAAATATCATGTATTTTTTAATAATGCGTCTTATCATTGGTACGCTGTTGAATGACATGCCAAAAATATTTGGCAACTATAATATTGAGAAACTCAAGGAAAAAAGTTTTAAGAATCATGCAGCTGCACCCAGCAAAGTGTTATCAGTACTTGGATGCTCTGTTATCGTTATCAATTGTTTAGATTGTTAATCGATTGTAGCCTCCTTGTTATCAGCACTGTGAGAGGCTTTTACACCAAGGAAAGTTAGAACAGAGGTAGGTCAGAGACCACCAGAATTTGACCAAGATTTCAGGATATATATATATATCGCTCAAGAGCGATAGTAGTGCCATCATCCAGGGAATCAGTGAACTTTCTGAAATATTGATCAAATTTCTGACCATAATTAAGGGGGGTCGCACACTGCCTTCGTATCGTATCGTATGACTTCGTATAATAAAAATTTAGAAACATTTCTAAATTAAAAATGTACGATCCCATCAATGCTATACAAAACGAAGCTGTGTTCGCGCGTATATACCTGATCGTATATAGGGATAGGGGTTATTTTAATTTTTTTTTTTTAAAATACGTTGTGAAATCATGCGATTCTGTGCGAGACAGCCCTAAGACGTAAGATTTTTTTTGTATATAATTAAGATTAAATTGATACAAGCTACAAACCAATGATGTAATTATATTTATTATAAAATTTATAAAGGCAAATTAATTTTAATTAAAATGAGTAAACAAAAAGAAGATCCACAAATAAAGAGAAGACGGTAGTGACAAATATTTTTAGACAAACACCGTGCTAGAGTTACGACGTTCAGGAGATTATGTGGCTTTGCCTCCGCCGTGGAACAGCGGGCGGGTGACGCATCACTAGCCATGACATAATAGTAACTGTGAGGTGCGAAAATAACAATCACAGGAAAATACTTAAAATTAAATTCCGTGGATTGAGAGCAATAAAAAAAGACTTTGTATTGTTTTACTACCACGTTTAATTGTGTTGAACGAAATCCATTCAATGAAGAAGAGGCTTCAATGAAAACATTAAACTCTTGTTTGAAATCAATGTTATATAATTATGTAATCGAGGATGTAAGGTTCTAACATGGGCTTTAACCTTACTTTGGTATATTGCATTATACATATTAGAGAAAAAATACATATGGGCACTGCTCATATAAAACACTTTTCATTCCCCACTTCTTATGGCATCCCCCTCCTCCCCCGAAAGAATATCTCCTAATTGGAATCATTGGGAACAAACAGGCTGATCCACCAAAGTTTCAAATTTCAATTTATTACTTTATTAACTTTATTTGATTTCAAGGATGGCGTTTAGAGCCAAGTTTGATCTTAAGGCTTCAATTATAATATATACCATAGAATTATTTGATAGAAGAACTTTATATTTCTATATAATATATTGTAGAGAAAGTTAATTGATAAAACTGCACTCGGAAATTTAAATTTGCATTAATCTGCAAACAGAAAAACTCCACACAGAAAAAGAATATAAATAAATTGCAGTCTTTACTCTGATAATACATTATATTTGCCACAAAGACGGAGACTATTTCCAAAGAATTAATATCTATCTATAGATATTAATTCTTTGCTATTTCCAAGCTACAGAGACTTACATTCAGACCACGGAGGTCTTGTAAAAAAAATATTGACACAGACTATCACCGAGCGTCAGATTAACCGAGGCACAAAATCATTGTTGTGACAAGATATTATCACACAAGTTGATGGATCTATTTTAGTACGAGGTAGACTTTGCACTTGGATCATTCAGTTACAATATCTACAATATGATCCGTATTAAAAAATAAATTTTAACTGCAGCAAATCTTAGTACAGTAAACTTTAGAGTAAATTGGTAGCTACTATAGTTGAGAAATTGATATATGTAAAAAAAATTAACAGTAAATTGTGAGTAAATTAAATTGAAATAGAAAAGGGGATAATCTATAAATATACGACTGTAAATAATTATTTATACTATACTGAAACACCCATTCTGAGACAAACGATAAAAAAACTCGCAATTCAGATTTGATTGGTTCTCTTATAGTAGGGGTGTTTCATCACATAGTTTTTTAAATAGTTCTTTCTCCTTTTATTAATACTTATATAAAAAACATTAAATTTTACGATTCAAAAATAGAAATACCCTTCAAATTCACTACAGAAATTTTTAAACAAAGCATCAATGATAAACCTCATTACATTTTACATGACACATCATTCAAACAACACACTTCTATAAGATTATTCATATAGTTTTTCCTTACTACTACTCCATTCATAAGATCATCAGTAACATACTGTACTCGTCTAGTAAAAAAACGTACCCGAGAACTCCATTCACTGACCTCACAGCTTCAAAAAAACATACTTTTTTTGTTTGTTGACGAAACACAGATGGTATTATTTTTTTATATAAGATATAATTCTTTTAGCGTTAGTTTTTTGTAACACCTTCTCTTATGAGAAACGTCAGTAACACTGCAGGCAGAGGTCTGATACGCCACCAGTCCGCCCCTGTGTTGACATAATCGAGAGATAAGGCTGTCGTGCCACGATCAAATAACTACTGCCATTTTGCAGTCGTAAAAAAAGAGTACAAAAAAAAAAATCATCGGTACTGAAACCAATTAAATTTTATTACATGTCAAAGTAAAAAAAGCGTACTTTATTACATCATATATTTTTTACTATAAAAATTGTGTTTATTACTGATACGATCATATATATGACTTATTAATAATATAAAAATGATAGAATAAATGATGATTTAAAGAAGCTTGTACTACTGAATTTTTCTTAAAATTTTAGTTATTTTATTCAAGTTATTTTTCATTTTTTTGGAGCAAAGTTTGACAACGTATTGCGTGAGGTGCGAGGGCCAAAGACGCGCTCTTTCTCAGTTATATAGTGACGGTAATAATTTTATAATAATTAATGCTGCAATGCAAATGCTGCAATTGTATTATAGCAAACCAGATGTCATGAAATTGTAGCCAAAATTAAATATATGAAAGATCGATCTTCTTTTTCATGAGTCTAGAAATAAACAACAGAAAAAAAGATAATGAACAATTTAATTAAATTTTACTATTATAGTGAAGATAGATGAAGCTCCAATCGCGTTCTCTGCTGTTATCACAATTCTTTTATATTTGATAACATAACAACAATATACTCAAATTTGGGGCACAGCAGCGGGCCATCTAATTAATTAGCTAAATAGCTTCTTCTATCTAATCGGTTTCACCTGCTTTAATTTTCCATGAAAATCAATTAAATTTATTAGGGTTAAGATAAGATGAAGTTAACATGATTTATTACTACCTGGTAATTATATGGTTATATATTTTTATTGGAATTTGATCCTTATGTTAATAACAAAGAACTCGGTGATGAAAGAAAACATGGACTGTATATCTCTGGACAGCACGAATGTTTCCTTTTTCTGACTTGTATTGATGTAGCTGAATAGACAAAAAGATAAAATTCTCAATTTTGGGGGAGCTATGAAGAGCAATCAGAGAGTCTATTGCTAGGCTTGTTCGTAAACCCTGCTCGATGTACACTTTTACACCGTTTTTCTTAAACCAGTGCAGATGGTGGGGTAGGGAGTGCAGTGCAGATGACGTCAAGATTTTTGTTCGTAAACTTGCTCAAAGTACACCGAACAGGGTTTACGAACAGGCTTAATATATCAAAAGAGTTTTGGTTCACCACGCCTCAACTGTGTCAAAAAATACAGAGGGGTAAAGTTCATGTTTTCCAGTACCTCTGGACAGCATGAACTTTACCAATGCTTTGTTTGTAGTCGTTTTCACGCAGTCTATGGAGGCGTGGTGAACCAAATCTCTTTTGATATAGTCTGGAGTGCTCTTCTTACAACTCCCAAAATTGCAAATTTTCATAATTTCTCTTTTTATAGGAGCTGTAACTCCAGCAAGTTATAGATAGGAGTAAAGTTCATGATATCTAGAGGTGTACATATTCATCCACGCATCAATAAATAATTATTTTATCTTATATAATAAAAAAGCTCTTTCAATAATTAACTCTTTATACAATCTAATTTTGTTATATGATAAGGAGAAAACTAGAAATATTTGCTTGCTGTTTTTATGCACACTAGAATAACAGCATGCAGATAGTCGCTTACATTATAAACGTTTAGTTTTGAATATTATAAAGTTGATTATACAAACACAGCAATTACTACATGTATTCTTATCAGTCTCATTGAGATTAACAATTACGTTGTCAATACCAGCACGTAATCACTGCAGGAAAATACAACAATTGTTACGAGGTTATTCGTGGATACGTTAATGAATTATTTTTTTAATTAAATTAAATTATTATATGTTTGATTTTGTAGTGTGTTTTACAACAGACTGATAATTATGTAATTTACTACAAGTTTAATTATAATCTACATCTTTTATCAAGTTTATATACAGTTACATTTTCATAATTCTTATATTGTAATTAATTTAAATGAGAAAAATATAAAAAAAATTGGTCATTCAAGTTTTATTGTATTTAATAAATTTGAAAGTCATTTTCAAATTTTAAAGGTGGATGTACCTTTGGTTTTGGGGAGACGGGGTGCCCTATTCTACAATGTCATTTCTTGGAATAAGGGGGCGGCGGATGGGAATGAGGGGAGGGGGGGGGCAATACCTTCAACCTATTTTAAGTTAAGACATTTTAGGAAGGATGATCGACTCCTACCCTCCCGCGTGAATCGGTGCAAATTATAACGAGTTTAATTCTTTTGTTAATTCCTAGGAGCTTTTTTTGTCGTCAAAAGACCCTGGTCAAGACTTGAACACCTTGGCTATCAAAGCTCTAACTAACTGAGCCCGGATTAACTACAATTTTTACGCTAGCTGCAATGGTTCGTCGTGTTAAAATCACAATATCAATGCATTTGAGTGTAGTGCACTCTCCCACATGTTGACAGCTCGCGAGATAAGGTTCTCCAATCAAGTGACAGCAGGATGTTTGCCCTCTATGTTTACATACCTTGCACCGGTACTTGAGGAACTTCTAACACAAGTTTCCACTGCATGGGATACGATATATATAGTAAACCACTCGAATCATATTTGTTTGTTTTTTCTTAAACAAGTCGTTATTTAATAAGTTTTCACTATAGTATATATATATACAGTATATTATTTGAATTTACTTTATTTATATTAAATTCATGTAGGAGAGAACAAACAGTTGACTCTTTACATAATTACAAGGATTTTATATTAATGGGTTGAGAAAAAGGTGTTAATTTATTAACAAAATTAATTTTTTCTGTACACGCTTTAACTATTGCGGTTTGCATGTATATAAATGATAATAATATATTATTTAATGGAAAAATAAATATTATATTCAACTTAAATAAACATAATTTATATGAATACTAGGGGTGGGGTGTAAACTCGCGCTTACGCTCGTTTGCTTTCAAGTCTTTTAAATAATTTTGTCAATCATACGTTGCCATCTATATAAGTATTCAGTACGTGACATCATAACGGTGTTTTAATGCAAAATGGACAACCTACGTGAAAAATTTTTATTGCAGAAATGATTTGAAGGTACCGAATTATGCTACTCTGATTTTTTCCAGATTTTTTTGAAACCCAGAACTATTTTTAAATAATTATTAAATGTGCTGCCACGCCCTCTGGAGGCGTCAACAGGCGTCTCTGTCCTATCCTTTTTATTAACGATTCAGGGGTGCCAACTTAAATTACAGAACGTGCAATAATTATTTAGAAATAGTTGCAGGACTCATAAAAATCTAAAAAAATTCAGAGTAATTCAGAGTAGAGGTGGAGCGTGGCGTTATGCATTGACCGGTTCTCGTTAGATCACTGAAGTCAGGCTACGTCAAGCGTGGTTAATACTTGGATGGGTGACCATTTCAAGTATAAAAATACGCTGCTCCCTCCCTGGGATAAATTCGTTTTGCTTTCCACCCAGTGCAGTGATGCACTTCCAAAAATCTCTCAGCCATATGTTGACAGATATTATAGTGTTCTAAATTAGCGAAGATGAACAGGCTCAGATAACGACTCAGACGCAGTTGTTAGACCCCTACTATTTTATTATTATTTATTTTATTTAATAATTTTTTAAGGAGTCAGACGCAGTTGTTAGGCCCCTACTATTTTTATTATTATTTATTTTATTTTATTTAATAATTTTTTTAAGGAGTTTGGGGAGATTCGAGTTAATTATTTTCTTAGCGTCCGGTCGTGTTCGAGCGAGCAAGGCAATGGGCTTACTCCGGACACTGCCCATCTTCAACACAAAGAGGTGGCCAGTTGTAATTAAACCTCGTAATGCTATGATGTACCGAACGCAAATTGCCCCTGAAAGTAGGCAACCACAACCTACATGCCCCTGAAAGTATGCAACCCGCATTAATTACACCTTAATTTGATAACCCCCTCTAGACCTAATTGGGAGATGATCCGAGCATTATTTACGAAAATATTCGTTTTTATATAAAGTTATTATAAGTTACCCCTAAAGGTAGGCAACCTTCACTTACATGCCCTTGAAAGTATGCAACCCAACCAAACTTCCCCTGAAAGTATGCAACCACAACCTACATGCCCCTGAAAGTATGCAACCCGCATTACTTGCACCTTAATTTTATAACCCCCCCTAGACCTAATTGGGAGTAAATCCGAGCATTATTTACGAACATAATCAATTTTATATAAAGTTATAATAATTAAGTCACACCTGGAAGTAGTTTGCTTGGAATGTGCTACCATGGCATCTCCACCTATGGGAAAAATATCGAACTTCTGAATGTCTACAATATCTGTGCTCACGTGATTCCATTTGCGGGCGGCCACCATCTTGAAACTATCTTACGCACATATGCGCGCACTTGCGCGGATATTCGCATGCGCATTTTCGCGGACCAATCTTCGCGCGAATTTCACATCACTGCACTGAGCAGTCAGATCCCCTTTTGCAATGTTGCCTCTAAACGGAAGCAGCCAATGGGATGGCAGCAGTCACACAAAGAAAATTAATAAAGTATAATAATTTCAAAGCATTGACGATATGCAAAAGCTTCAGCCAATCCCAGTTAGCAGAACTCTTTCTACCAATGGTATACTTGCCTTTTTCCACCAACATTCAAACTTAAACGACAAAGAAGCTGTTGAAGTTGGTAACCATAAACTTTCCAATGGCAGGAAACACTGTATGTATAAAAAATGGAAAAAGTAGCACTAGAACGTTGTGCGTTACATGTCTACGTATCAGAAAACACAAATCGAAACCAACGAAAAGATGAACTCAGGGAGGAGATCCCCTAGCCGTGGAGTCACGCGGCACAAGGTCACCCCGTGTCCACGATGTCCACATTTGTGATTCAAAGTGCATGATAGAGGACCGTAACACATCAAAGTGACACGTAATACGTCGCAATAGCATGACGTCCTCACTACACGGCCACGACAACACACCACGCACCAACACTCGAACACACGGTGATTCGAAACACAGACCACACGACACCGAAGAGCCCAAATTTCCAAACGTAACCTCACGGGCGGCGTGCGCTGCCGAAAGGGTGTCCGGTGTCCGGAACCGAACACGACTCGGCAGCAACAAAAGTTCACCGGGCAAAGACCTCCACCGGCCAAGGCCAGCGCAGGGCACCGGAAGAGCTCGGAGGCCGGAAAACCCCAAAAATCTAGATAAAAAAATTCACCCCCAGTCCCCCCCCGGACGTGGATTTTTTATTATTTTCCTGGTTACGGCGGACACCCCCGGGAACCCCCAGGAAAAGTTTCGTCGGGTTCCGACGAACCCAGACGCTCGCCCAAAGGAAGTGCGTCCCAGCATAGGAAAACGCTGGTTAATTTTGGGGTCCCGAAAGTGATGTTTAATAATAAGGATAATAATAGTTTCATAATAAACATTATTGATATTAATAATAATAGTTTCAATTCAAATATAAAGAATTTTCAAATAAATAATAGCAACAGCCAATAAGAACACGGGGCTACGGGGCCAGGTCCAATCAGGGCGCGGGGCTACGCGGCACCCTGGCATATAAGGGAGCGAAGCCAGGACCAGGTCGTCACTCAGGGTGAGCTACCGCACTACTAGCCACGACGTTTTTTGTTGGATATGATACAAAGCAATCGTTAGAGGATTTCGTATTTTTAATAACAGAAATCTCTCTCGCTTGCTTGATATTATGAATCTAACATTGCCATCGGAATTGCATTTTGTATATAGGGGATTATGTTTTTCTTTATTGTCTGTGTTTTCAGTTGTATTTTTTTTTTTCCTAGTCAATGTACAACCTTTATGAATTTTTTATTGTGTATTTGGATAGAGGACCTTATAACAGTTATGTGTAATTATTTTTCAGAGTTCTTTTAACCTTTTAACACCCTTAAAATGGTGCTGCAAAACGTTCTGACGTCATATTATATAGTCATGATGTCATGATAATTAAGATGCTTTTGAGAGCGTTTGTGAGTTCAAAAAAATGTGAAAAATTTTGAAAACCCACAACTCGAGATCTTCTATCCAAAAATGCAATAAAAAATTTATTAAGGTTGCCCATACTTATAATTCTCTTCTTTTTAATGCACTGACGATAAATTTTATTTGTGCTTTAACGATGCAATATAATAATATAACAATGGTAGATAATTTTTTTTATTCATTAATATATTAAATTATGCTAGTTTAGTGACAGTATATTATAATTTATTTCACCAAAGAAAAAAACTTTGATCTTAATATCTTATCGAGTCATGGACCTCATAAATAATTGTACAAAGAGTTAAACTACATCCTCATTGAACAAGTACATAGCTGTCACAGTGTAGCAACATATTACCAACAATGACCATATAGCTCCATTCCGCCTACACGCCAACTGCTCTCCAATTGTTTCATAATATACTGCCAAGTTCTATTAATAATTCCTTTGTATGCAATAAATTTGCCGGCGGCTACTCAATATTAACCTTCGTCATCATAATTCTTGCAGTTGGCTACTAAATCCTTCACTACAGCCATTATATTCACCACAGTAATATTATATTTAAACTATTTTCTTGGCTATCACGTTCAGAAGAAGGGGCTGAAGCTATAATATTGTTTAAAATAATTATTGTTTCAGAACGTTCCCTGGTATTCTGATTACTATTTTCTCTAAATATGCAGCAATCAGTCAAAATCCTAATATGGAATTATATTTTTTTAATTTAAATCAAATTACATAGGAATTCCGCACGAAGATTATAGATGGAGGACACAAAAGGAAACTTGCAATACCAGGCACACTTATTTCGCTCAATTAAGTGCAACTTAATTATGACCGCATTTTTATGACAGCTGACTAACTGCGCACTAGTCTAGCAGCACCATGACGTCACGTGCATCATCGCATAATTAATGAATGCGTTCTTAATTCTTCGCTCATTCATTTAAATTGTTTCACTAATATACATAAGTACTATTTTCTATTAAAAAGTTACGCGCCTGAATGACGCAACCCGCCTGGCGTCTTCTGCATTTATATTTTTAAATACGAGAATTTTTACAAGCGTGCTAATAATTTTAGTATGATTTTTTTTTTACTCTATGACGTAATAAATTTGCATGATGATATATTACAGGTCTGTTTGCAAATCCTGTACAGAGTACACCTTGCTGGCTTTTTTACTCAGGGTCAGAGGGTGGGGTAGGGAGTGCAGTGCAGAGGACGTCACGATTTTTGTTCGTTAACTTGCTCAGAGTATTCGAACAGGGTTTACAAACATACCTCATGGTTTTGATTGATATTTTTCTGTCTACATTTCAAGCTAGCTATTTAATAAAAAAAATCAGCATAGTCGAGTAGTTTTTTTTTTTTGTCAAATCAAATGAAGTTTAATTAAATTGATTAATTAATTGTAAATGTATAAATCTCATTGTGGGTGCACTGCAGATATATCTCTGTCTATGATATAGTAAACTGGTCATTTTTTTTGTAACTATTTATGCATTGCAACAACACATTGATAAATAATGTAGCATACATTGTAGTGTTTGATCAACATTGCCGAGTTCAAATATTATGTAGGCAATTAACTTGTCCTTCAGTACATTTTTTTACTTGATTTCTTAATTTGAAATAGTAAAGGATAAAAGGGATTATATAGGTTTATCTTCACATATCATGAAAGATATCAAACCAATCTATAAACAATCAATAAATAAACATCTGGTTGACAGATAATGAAACGAACACAACATCATGAGATATATGAGTTTTGCAACTAAAACATCACTCCATCGTAAAAAGTCAACTGACATACAAAAGGTCTTTGATTCGTCGTCAGCTGTTATCTGTTCTTAGAAATCATAAAAACTACAAACTAAATGATCCCCATAATTTTATTGAGACTTGCAGAGGATTTTGAACTCACCATTAATAGGTGGCATACAAATTTTAAAATACATCTGTCGACAGATGTATTTTAAAATTGTATGCCACCTATTGATGGTGAGTATCGACAGATCTAACTAGTTTTGTCAAAATTGTAAAGTACAAGTTTATAATGGAGCCTTATGGATGAAAAACAGAAATGAAACTTGGGAGAAAACCACCCCCTTGAAATTGCTCAAGCGATTAAATTATAGAATATTTTTGCATTTTTCACGCATTTTTAAAATTTATTTTTATTCAATTATTTCTGACAGAAATAATTACAAGTTATTATGACTATGAGAAATGGAGATCAATCGTTAACAACGCACAACAATTTTCAATAGAAGGCCTCGCCACTCATCCGTGGTACTCACCCCTCAGCTGGTGGTGTGGTGAGCTCATTGGCTGGCTCTCCACGGGGCTCAGCAGGGTGTCTAGACTGTCCCATCGAGTCACGGGGTCCGGAGAGTAGTCTGCGGGCACCGAGGGGGTGGGGGCGGGGGCGGGGTGTCGGGGGGCGGATGTGGGAGAGAAGGTAAGCTCCACCGCACCGTCGAGGGGGAATCTCAGGTCTGTAACAAGAGGAAAACATGTTAGGGTTGGTACATCAGTTCAGACTTATGGTTGTTTATTGTATTATCATATTTCAGTAACATTTTCACTTTGTTAAATAGGAATTTAAAAAATATTTAGTAAAAATTCACTTATACAACAACTTCTCTAAAAACAAAATTAATTAATGCTATATTTTAGGAAATCATATTAAAAATTTCCATAAATTGAAATTGTTCAATACGCAATTTCCTTGACTCGACCTTCAAGGTCGATGACCCCAGACTGGTGCTCACCGAGGCAGGCGTGGTCCAGCTCCTGTCGTGTGAAGGTCAGAGTGAAGTCGGCCACCGCACACGTGTGGAACTGACAACTGAAGATAAGCTCTCGACCCTCCCTGCAGAGCAAAATTAATTTCATCACCTCCTTTACGATTTGTATCATTTGTAATGCAGTTGTAAGGTTGTAGTTTATCACAGGGCATAGAATTTACTATAGTTTTCAATGTTTTGACACTTTTGACAGTTTTCTAAAGTCTCTAGCATACAAAATGGAACAAAAATATAAATAAAAAGAAGTAATATAAAAATACGTTTCAAATCACAAAAATTTTACAAGCTGTACAATAATTATGCACCAGAAATATAATCTACAATATTGCAATTTGGTGTATGTAGAATGCTGCATGAATAGCATTTCTTAAAAAAAGAAGAAACATAATTTCTTCTCGCTTAGAATTGATTGATTCCAGCTAGACTTTCTATAATTTCAATTATAATTAGCACACCAATATTCACAACTGTCTCCTTTGAATACAACCCCAGCTCACTGATCATAATAAAGTGCCTAAAGAAGAACCCATACTGACAGCTCCATTAAACCCGAGGGCTGGCATCTTTGACTCACCCCGAGAGCAGCGCTGCCTGGTGAGGGGTGTGTCTGTGGTAGCACCTCAGCATCACATCCCCTCGCAACTGGAGGCTTCTGTCGAGTGCCACGGTGAGCCGTCGAGTCGAGCCGGCCACACGGTACACGGGGGAGGTGTGCACCGGCACGAGACCTTGGTACACCTGGGGGCGAGACAGGAGGTCAGGTACCATGGTGAGAGTGTGTCAAGAACGCTCTTTGTTTTAAGTATTCAACAAAGTAATGGAGACTTGAGTTTTGTACAATTAAATTTTTGTTTTTTTATATTATTAATATTATTATGTAAATCAGTTGGTTTAAAGTCTTTATTGTTTGTTAAAATAACATTATGGATACATAACAAAATATTATGATGGTAAATAATGTGTACTGTAATTATTTAATTATATATTCATGGAAGGCTCAAAGATTTAAAAGCTATAAATTGATATTGTTTAAACCTTAACAGCAAATTTTTGGATACAGCAGCAACTCAAATTAAATTGGTTGTTTGATTGATTGTATTTTGGGGTACTCAACATATATCATTGCTTATAATTGATCAAGTATGCTTTTTTTTATTCATTCAGGCTTTTCTCCTCCGTTTGCCTAATGTGGTTCAAGTTAGATTGATAATGTTAAAGTGCATAGATAACTTCAAGATTTTTTGCTCAAGTGTAAAAGACCTGTTAATGGACAAATGTTTTTATAGCGTCAAGAATTATATGGACCATGATTTTACTTCTGCATGTTAACAGCCTATATTGTTTGTATATAATATATATAACCCTCGGCTATCAATATATTGCCACAATTGACGTGTCCTATTAACCTCAACAAATATCTATATTGTGATGTTTTGATTGTAGGAGAAATGGATTTAATAAAGAAATTTTGAATTTTGAATTTTGAATTTTGAATTTTGAAAATTTTGAAATTTTGAATGATGGAATTTAGAGGCATCTATGTTTTATGGATAGAAGTTTGGGAAAAAAATTTAAAGACTCTGAAATTTTCAAACTTTGTGCCATAAGACAATGATGATCTCTGGAAATAATTAGCACATCATTGATCAGCTGTGAGGACTCTCACCTTGAGGAAGAGTCGACAGCCACCCCCGCTGTACGGGTCTCTCTGTTGTGAGGGGTCTGAGGGTTCGAAGGCGGGGGCGCCAATCAGGGTGACGTGGGTCAGGTACAAGGGCTGTGCGTTGATGCGGATGGTGCCGGAGAGGAGGCCTGAGAAGTAACCAACGTACCTGCAAGGAAATTAGCAAATGAGTGACTTGTCATTTATTTGAAGGAACTTGTCATTGTATTTGAAGGTCAAGAATGAAATATTAATGAAAGATGCTAATCACGAAGCACTGATAATAAAAAAAATTGCTTCGGTAAAATATTAAATCAAAAGGTCATTCCTGCATAATAGCTTAATTACATTAATCAATATTCAATTGGCTACTGGATAACCATAAAGCTACCTTCGAAATTACAATTTTCACTAACATTTTTCTCTGATTATGATTGTAAGACAATAATAATGTATTTTTATAATTTATTTCAACATGTTGGTTGATATTTTGGGGCAATTGACACATTTTGGTCATGTATGCCCCCTATTTCAACATGTCAATAGCAGTCATCTTCATAAAAAAAATAAAAACAGATAAATCTGTTAGAATAAAACTAAGAGGGAAAAAAAAAAAAAAAAAAGGAAAACATCCAAAAATTCTCCTTCTTTATCATGTCCATCAAAACGTCAGTCGGTCACCTCTTATTTGAGGGCTGCTGGAAGTCACCAACTCTCTCCTCGAGGAACCGTCCCATGGCGTATCTGTCGAGGGCCTGCTCTTCTCCCCCGCAGATCAGGGAGTAGTGCATGAAGGCCGCGACGGCCACCCCGAGTCTCTCCCTGCCGGCGTTGCTCTGGGCGGCCAGCACGGCTAGGCGGTGCGGCCCAGCACACAGCCAGGCGTCGAGCTCCTTGCAGAGAGCACACAGACGCTCCAGGGGAGGTGCCAGGCCGCACGCCCAGCCCAGCTCTCGCACGGACACGAGGTCTGCCTCTTCACTGGCACTGTGAGCCACCGAGCGAGGGGACAAGTTGAATACCTGGGCAGAGAAGGCATGATGTTATCTTGAATTGTGGAAAATTAGTTGACAGTAAGAATACAGTGGGGGCTGACACACACACAAAATTATGTTATTTTTATATATGAATCGTAATAAAAAAAAAAAAAAAAATCTTGATAGCAATTAAATTGTAATGCATTGAATATTTATACACTTTAGTGCACAGCTGTACACAGTAACAGTATACATAATAAATTATAGAAATATATTTATAAATATTAAAAAAAATATATACATAACGAGTGATTTTTTTTTTTTTTTAATTTTAAAGTTAAACACTTAAAATTGCTCACCAAAATTTATATGCAAATTTATTATAAAACGACTTAAACGCAAATGTCAATGCTCACATAATTATATACTGAAAATGTGCAAGCAGGTATATGCAGGTAAATCATGAATATTGAGTAATCTTAGGTAATTTTTATTCCATTTCCTTACATTGGATTATCAATTAATGACAAAATCGAGTTACTCTTTGCAGTATTTGCGGACTCAATTTAAATTTCTGGACCGAAGTGCTCACCATGTAGTGGTCTCCGTGCTTGTTCTTCAGTAGAGCTGCGGCCCTCGCCATGCCTCGCCGGGCCTCCGCAGCGCCCTCCGCGGGGAACCAGAGCGCCAACAGTCGCTCCGTGACGTAACTTAGCTGCATGCCGGCGCCTGTCTTGGGAGTCGTGGCGCCGGCCGAGGAGCAGGTAGAGTCCTCGGCAGGCATCGAGTCCGAGCGCCGCGCAGAGCTGGTCTGCAGCATCTGTGGGGTCAACTGGTCGTTAGATTTGCGGAAAAAAAGTAACTGTTTTGCAATATACATGAGAGACTATTGATCAGACATGTCTTAATTGTAGCAAAACGTGGAATAAGATTTTAGAAATTTCAAAGTTTCCCGGGAGGATAACGCCACTGTGATTCAGAAGAGAAATATAATAAGTAAGTAAAAATAATAATTTTAAGTAATAAACATTATTATATATTATATTATATTATAATATAATATTATATTATAATATAATAATAATAATAATAATAATAATAATATATATATAATATAATAATATATAATATATTATAATATTATAATATATTATATTATATTATATTATATTATATTATATTATATTATTAACATTATATGTGATGTACGTTATGTGCATTACTATTACATATATCATCCTGGTAAAAATAAAATTTCCTGAAATCTTATAATGGACAACTTTCATGATTTTTTTTTTAACATATTTGGAAAGATGAACTCAAATTATGTATTGACAATATTTTTTTTTATATATATCTGAACCCTCTAACATCCTCAAAATCGAGGGGAAAGACGATAGTCGATGTCATATATATTAGTCATTCGCTACTTCACCGTCTTTCGGGTCTTTCCCTGTGCTTGCATGTTAAATATTTACATACGACTATGACGTCACAGAGTTGCAGCTTGATTTTAAGGGTGTTAGAAGGTTTTAAATTAATCTGAAAAATATTAACAACAGGTCCTTTATCCAAATATGCAACAAAAAGTCATGGAGGTTGTCGATTGTTAATCAAATTCTGTCCAAAAAACACGGAGGTCTCTGAAATTTAACTTATTAACAAATTAAATATGAATATTAATCATATGTATGGCTCCACTTCTATCATTGAAAAGGGACTGATTGAAAATTCTATCCTGCTTCAATTATTGAATTCAATCGAGGCTAATTAAATAAGAAGTATGTAATTTATTACGTGCAGGGGAGCGAAGAAAACCAGCATTTTATTTAAAATGTCAAATCATACGTAACAGTTTCTGCATCGTTGAAAATTTTAATTAACTGAACAAAAAAAATGTATATTTTTATTACAATAAATAATTTATAAAATGCAGCAAGTACTTTAAAGTTTAAAAGTTTTGTATATATAAATTATATAATACAGTAACTTTCCTTATTTAACAGGTATTCCCTAGGGTTTTAGTATAAGAGTATCATTATAGTTATTGTAAAACATAAATAATGACAGATTTGAATTTACATTTTAATAAAATTTTAAATATAACCAGTATATAGTCACGAATAAAAACACAATACTTATATATCCAAAATAATTTTCATTTAAATTTATATTGGTTTCAAAAGGATCGAGGTAAAAACTGAAAAATGAACTAACGAAATTCGAGAACATGATGTTATTGGAAAAGTAGAAATTATTTTAAAATTCATCCCGACACTCGTACTTCTGTCTCAATGCACCCCAAGTGCTCGCAGTACCACTCACCGTGTTGTTGTGTTGTCGCGTCTTGTGTGCCGCGCGCGCTACCCCATTCTCCGCGGCCACGCCCCCTCCTCCGTGCTGAAACAAAAACGTAGCACTTGAGACAAAGGAATCCTCGTTAATAAATCTAAATTTAGCTACATTTGTTCACATCTTTCAGCAAAACTTCATATAAATATTTTTATATGTTCAACTTTCGTACTGTTTATATTTTAATAAAGTCTTATAACTTAAATGACATTAAAAAAAAGTGGAGGATAGCTTAATAGAACATAATCAGAGATCAGAGAGTTATGTTTCATATAGCTATAATGATTTGTAAAATAAAATAAGGTTTTAGTAAAAACTGAAGAAATAAGAATATAAACTTGTCAAAAGTTGCATACTTTCACGTCTCTCTGAGAGCCATTTTGCCACATGGACAGACATTGTATAAAAATATACACTCGATTTAATTGAGTGGACTTGAGATCTTTTCAGTACAGCTCGTAACGTCTTACTCTGCAGACTGAATGAATTTTTCATGAACGTAAATCAGTATCCTTAAATTATTCAGCAGCGTCGTAAACATCGTCTCAAGAGCGCAGTAAAGACGAGACTTCTGTACAATTTAGAGCGACGAGACAGAGAACAACACAATAAAACGTCGAATATTATTGTTGTTGTTAAATTTCATCGATAGTTTTACGTCTACCCTATAAAAAACAATATCAAATTATCGGCAAAATTAAGTAATTCTGTTTACGATAAGTCCATTAAATGTTATTGTTATTATAATTTTATCATGTTTCTTACAATAAATTACAAGTTCTAATTAATAATCTAATAAATATAAATCCGAGCAATTTAATTTGTTTTGCTATATATATATATATATATATATATATATATATATATATATATATATATATATATATATATATATATATATAGATAAAATTGAAACATTTATTTACTTTTTCGACATTGAGAAAGAACAAAATACATTAATCATTTTTACTGTTATAAAAAAAACGTAATCACTTTTTAATTGTCTTCTACGTTCTACGTGTATAATCATTTAGTTCCTATCTTTCTCTCTTAATTTATGTTCACTATAAAAGTAAATCGAAATTGTTATAAAACATTATCCAACAGATACAAAGTATCAGAGAGCTTTTTGCAAAATGTGATGAGTATTTTTTATATATTATTGTTTCTTTGCATTTAATGTAGCTTTGGCAGTTGACACTAGGACTTCTTTGCTATAATTAATACAAAAAGATTTAATCTGCTAACAACAATCACTTGAATCGATCAAGAAAAAGTTTCCCCAGAGAGACATCGATTGTAATATACCGCGCCGGGTCACATCTGGCATATAGATAAAAATATACTCCCACGTTCTGCAAGGCAATGACAGAATGTCAAGTACAATGATACGGAGAATTTACGCGCGGCAATTTTAGTAATTTCTAGAATTGAAACCATTGTGTTTTCATAACGTGAATTGGCAAACAATCTTACATAAGCCAGCAGGTATAACGCCGAGTGGAGTATTGTGAAGGCTAGACGGTTGAGCACCGCGGTGGTTCCTGTTGGGTCTCTTCTCTCTCTTATCACAATACGACCCCGCGGCAATGATAATCGTACCCCGCTTCGTTTCATTTCCTGCTCAGAAGATCCTCTTTCTCGCTGTAACGACCCTTTTCTACGTAAACTTTCTTTAGGGATACGTTCTCCAATCTGCGCTGACCTGGACCTTTCGTTAGGGTTCTCCAGACGGAATGTTTGTCTGGCTTGTCGGGGTAGTGCAGGACTACGGTATTCTCTTGTCGACCCCTGTCTTGGTACCAGGACAGTGGTGCTTTCCGGGTTGTCTTGACGTGGTCTGGAAGACCCTTGACGGGGTAGTACGGGGCTACGGTGTTCTCGTGTTGACCCCTGTCTTGGAGCAAGGGCAGGGTTCTCAGCACTACTCGATCTTGCAGACCCTTGCCGGAGTAGTACGGGGCTACGGTGCTCTCGTGTCGACCCCTGTCTTGGAGCAAGAGTAGGGTTTTCACTGCTCGATCTTGGTGAACCCCCTTGACGGGGTAACACGGGGCTACGGTGCTCCCTCGCTGACCCCTGGCGCGGAGTGACAGTAGGGTTTTCACTGCTCGATCTTGGTGAACCCCCTTGACGGGGTAGCACGGGGCTACGGTGCTCCCTCGCTGACCCCTGACGCGGAGTGGAGCGCTGAGAGGGTAGTCGCATGGTGCCACGCCCGCTGATCGATGTCTCGGGTTAATTACTTTCACACGTCGCTATATAGTCGGAGTCACCACATATGACATGACGTCACTTAATATTTTAATACTGAGCGAATTAAAAAAAAAAAAATGCAAGATTTTACAAATATTTGATTAACAATGCTATATGGTATTCCAAAATTCAAAGCTGATTATGCAGATTTGGAGAACAATTTTTTATGTGATATAAAAGATTTTTTTTTAAAAAATTAACAGTATATAATAAATTTGTTATTATTGAATTTTATTATAAGTTAGTATAATTTCAGATTGAATTTGTATTGAAAATTATCAATACAAACGTAAGGCCGTATTTCATGTCAATCAGAAAGTTGACAATTTCAAATTTTTTATAATTTCTTCCGCAATAAAAAGCGCGAGTTTACATAAATCTTAAAAAAAGTTGTAGAAAAACGTTTCGAACTTCACAGACTTGTCACGTAAATCTGAGCAATCGGTCACATCTCACAAGGGCGTGAACTCGGAGAAGAAACTTGGACGCACTCCCGGATTTTCCAAACATACTGCACCAAATTTGGCTGCAAAAATTATCACTTGAAAACAAAACATTTGGAAATGATTTATGACTTTTACAAAAAATTAAACTTGAGTTTGCGCTTGTTAAATAGCTTCTTCGCTTATAGTTAAATTATTCACAAGTTAAATCTCTGAAGAGCTTAAAGCACTTTAAAATCGATTTAGCACCACTCTTCTCTTTTAAACATAAGTCATATAACTTAACTCAGGTGCATTATATAAAAAACACCACTTAACACACGTAAAAAAACTTGGTTTGTAATTTTTTTCGCATATTTTTTTTCGCTAATTAATAATAGTTCAATCACAATTTTTTTCTTATCAACATTTTAACTTATAGGCACTGGCCAAGTCTTATAACGAGCAGTATTATCAGTAACTGCAGTAAAAAGGGCGTGAATCGTGCCTCTATTGAGCGCTGCACGGTGTTGCGGATGTTTGCTGGACCGACAGCGAGGGCGCACTGAGATGCTGCAGTAGAGAGGCCACCCGGCCCAGCCCGTCGTCATGGCAACCAAACAACGCCCCGTGATGCCACCTACCTTTGAGATAAAAGCCTTTTCCTGTATCGTCATATTTACACATGCAAATTGCTTCAAGACAAAGGCAAGTTGACCTACCTTTTTGATATCATCAAAGTTCAAGTATGTGCTAAGTAAACTGCAGTGAATGTTTTAATTATCATTTATGTAAGTTCCTTGCATAAATGAAATATAATCACTGCATTAGTTATAATAAAAATGTGATAGGTCATGGTTGCTCCGATTTGGAAGAAACTTTCCATTCTATAAGCTTATACGTCAGGTCAGGTTCGCAAAAAGTCGGAAATTTAAAGTCTCAAATCACCAGTAACTTTTACAACAGGGTTCAAGAAAATAGAAAAAGATAAATAAAAAGATAATAACTTCTTATTAAAAAAGTTTAATAACTTCTTTCCCTATGCTTGTGTATATTAAATATTAACATGTCTATCTATGACGTCACAGTATTTTGAAGTTCGATACACGGGTGATATATAGCGGGCTCAAAAACATAATTATGGTCATAAAAAAAATTGGGAATACATTGTAACTTAAAGTATTCTATCAAAATAAATTTTTTATGTAGGTTGTCCATTGAAAAATAGCAAATCCACTTAAGCCAAACAAGTTTAACTTTTTGTATAAAAATAAACAATAAAACAAGTGAATTTATAGGCTACAATCGTCACCCACATGAACACCATTTGTAAATTTGGGCGCGGTGCACACTGACCTACCTCGCGCGAACCTTCCTTGACCCGACTGCAGACTCGTTGAGACCGAAGAGCTGGTGATAAGTCACGCGTCGTCTTCAAACAATATTGCGCGCTCTAATTGTTCAGACCGCACAATTGGTACTCGACTTAAGAACTGAAAGGAAAAAAAAAAAAAAGCTCTACGCTCCTTGACACATGTAAAAAAATGTCGCAATGTTTTTATAACATATTTTTTAAATTTATGTTTAAATCAATTTTTTCTTTAATTAAAATATAGCCATCATGTATAGCATCCCTCGTACGAAATAATAAACTATCTGCTTATATAACGATCGGATGCAACAATGAAATCTATGTTGTATTAGGTGAATGCAATAATGAACTTTCTGCTTTATCAGCTCATATTAATTGCACTAACCTAATATAGCAGACAGCTCATTGTTGCGCATAATCATGCATGGTAGGCAGAAAGCTTATTATTGCAGACAAGGGACGCATGCATGCATAGCTTTAATTAAAATTATGATATGTTTTTAATGGAATAATATTTCTTATTTTTTATATTTCAATAAATAAATGCGACGTCAAATTCTTTCTCTTTTTTTAAAGCAAATTTTATCAAATTATTGATTTATGCAAACTGAAGATCTCTTCTTCGTGCAATGCGATGGGTGATGTAAAAAGTTATTTTATTATTATTATTATTTTTCTTTTCAGTACTTTTAATATTGCGAGAGAAATGACAAAAATTTAATATTAAAATAATAATGATAACGTTGACGTGTGAGATAGAAGAGTGTATGTAATTTTCTGTCGGAGTGCGAGGCAATTTCCGCAGCTTTCGCCCCTGGAGCGCCGCGAGTAGGCTTCCCGCTCGACACACGAGTCAAAACAGTTGCCTATCACACAGGCGCTTTGCAGAGCGGCATAACAAGTAGTTTGACGTGATAAAATTATACGAGAAAACTTCTACTGCTTTCGTCACCTTTGTTTGTATATTGATTTTATTGACAAACTTCTCATGGAATATTATAATTTACGTAAAAATCACAAGAGAATTAGAATTTTATAGAAAAATTCACCAACTCTTTCGTTTTATATTTAAATTATGATTTTCTTTAGTAATTTATATGGACACTTATTTTCTTTCAGAATTCTCGATGACAGAAATTAATCAAAACAGAATTTCATATTTTAATCCAGAATATTTCTATACATATATATATATATATATATATATATATATACATATATATATATATATATATATATATATATATATATATATATATATATATATATATATATATATATATATATATATATATTGATTTTTTTTTTTTACGTTTTTTTTTTAGTTTTTTACACCCACAATGAGAGTTTAAATCCTTAGAAAACTGTTCAACCACACGTCATCATAGCTGCAAAATATTGTTTTAAAGATTTAACTCTTTTAAGTAAGCCCACGCTAGAGACGAAAATAGTGACCAAGAAAACATGGTGATATTGACACAAGGATATTTCCGCAGTGAATTATTTACACACTGCAGTCGGACTGGAGCCGCCAGGGATCAAAGTGGATGACATGAGCTGCCCCCAGACTTTTGTCGAGAGAACTTCAAGAAAAAATTTTCAAAGCAATAAAAACATCTTAAGTCATGTACAAGCAAAACAACTGTCCAGCAGTCGTATCTTTTTTATAATAAAAGCTAAGGAACCATAAAGATTGCAGTACACGATTTTCGGAACGGAAATGTCGAATTTTCTGAGTGGCTCTCACTAAGATTTTTTTTAGTAAATCGGAAATGAAAAAAATGTAACAAATTTTCTGATTGGTCGAGATTTACGATCCCGCCAATCGTGTACATGCTTATAGTTCAACTGAAAGTGAAAGAACGTTATAAAAATAAAGATGTAGTATACTTAATAAAACTATATTGCTTGACAAATCGATGAATTCTAAATTTAACATTACCCATATTTTTAAGCTCTTATATCAATCAATCGAAACGTATTAATTGAACAGTTTGCATTGCAGTAAAATCATAAATTGACTTAAATATTGAACAATTATATTAAGTCTCCCCTGTTAAATTTTTTACTGATGATACTTTTTTTAAATTAAATTTCCATGCTTAAGCAAAACAGCAAAATTCAACTTTCTGAATTGTTAATTAATTTTCTAGCCGTGCAGATGGAGATTTCTAAGTAACTTCATTTGTACACTGAATTTATATTAAACGTCACCAAAAAAATTAGCAAATTTTAATTCTGATTTTCACAACAGTCAAAGTACTATTTTACAATAGTTGGCACAACTTTTGTCTTGTACTGTACACGAAATAAAATCCGTCTCATATTACTTGAAGTTCCAATAACTTCTGCCAATAATCACGATAAACTTTAAGCTGCATGCGCTGCAAAAACTTTTTGTCGTAACTTTGAAAACAAGTTGGTAAAAAGTTATAACCCAATTAATAAAATGTTTTCACAGACTTGATTGCAATTAAAAGTAGTTGTTTTACCATCAAGTTGAGTGATTTTATAATAAAAACAGAAAATGTCACCACTTGATAACTTCAATTTATCACTCTCCATTCAAGCAGTTGAATTTCATGTTCCAAGTTAATGTCTTATCTCCCTTTGTTATTGTCACTTTTGAATAAATCATATCACAACATAACGTTGATAAAGAACATAAAACAAAATTATTTTCATCGTGCATTACTATAGATCTGCATATAGCATCTGAACCACACCTATAGTACTTGAAATTTAAGCACATACCAAATTACCTATAGAACAATAGAGATAAATTTATGTCCTAAATTTATCAACTTAAAACAAAGAGAGAAAGCTTAGTATATTCATTATTTCTTGGTATCAAAAGAAGCACGCCATCACCTTTACGATAGTTCAAAATGTAAAGTGTTTGTGCTTAAAATTTGTACGCATTATGCAAAGTAGACAATGGTATATTATTAACAATACAGAACGAAGTTAATATTATTGTATTTAACTGTAACTGACAAGTGAGTTGCATAATATATCATGCATTTTTATTGAAAAATTATGACTTTTTAATAAAAATGAGGTGCATAATATATACATTTTTATTGAAAATGATGCATTTTTAATAAAAATGAGGTGCATAATATATGCGCTTTTATTGAAAATGATGCATTTTTAATAAAAATGAGTTGCATAATATATGCGCTTTTATTGAAAATTATGCATTTTTAATAAAAATGAGGTGCATAACATACACATTTCTATTGAAAATTATGCATTTTTAATAAAAATTTCTATCACACACATAATTCCATTGTGCCAAATGAATATTCATATATTAAATATGCAATAATCCTCCATCCCCTTTAACCAGCGACCTCATTTCTGCTGACAAACAAGCGGGTGGGCGGGGCAGTCCGATCGACTTTACTCTCGCCAAACACTTAGCGTCCGACCAATCTCGACACCACCCAGCCCCCGGCGACGTCTAGCACTGGGGAGCAATTTGTATATACTTAGCAGGCTTTCACGTCAGCCTCCCCAAAGGAAGCAGTCAAAACAACAGTAATGTAAACATTTTATATAGTACTACCACTATTATTAGTGTATATAAATCGATTTGATTTCTATGTCCACAAAATGTATAAAAATGGAGAAGAGCATTTTCAAAATACAGCATTTATTTGAATTGACTTTATTTTGATAAAAGCTCTAAGTTTTCCGTATTTTTAGTTTTCAATCCTGAATTTAACATGGAGCAAAGTCAAGTTTGTAATGAAATCGTGATGGAGACAACATCCACTTTCACATATGAAATAAAAAAAAAAAAAAATCTGGTCCTAAAAATAACAAGAAATTGAGAGTTATAGTATTTTTAAGACTATTAATAGCAAAAAAAAAAAAAATGTGGAAAATTCAATTTGCTGCATTTCCAAGTATGGTAGACCTTAATTAAACAAATAAGCATCACAATGTAATGCGTATAGGGACTTAATTGAATTTGTAATATGAACTTATTTCATACAGCAAGCGGACGACACACTATTTCAAGAGGATTAAATTGAAAAAAAAAAGAGACAAATGTCATAAATTTGAAATATAGGTCAAACTTGAGAGAGCAAAAGAATTAATGCAGGCTCTTGTTGGTAACGTCAAATTGGCCTCCACCAAATTAGAAGTGTTACATGACAACCCCCAAGTTGGCAAGCAGCACTGCCAAAAAAAGATACACATCACGTCAACGTACACTCAAATACATAAATAATGCGACTGTCAGATGGACAATGTTGCGTACACTTTGTTGGGAGAGAGCCAAAAATAACACAATTTGATTTCATCAAACGAGCTTCCCGTCAAGATTGAAAGAGCTTCTTAGTAAATTAAACTTTTAATAAAATAACTATAGTGAACTAGGGAGGATACCAATTTTCTATAAGTTTCCCTATTATTTTTATCCTCTTTCCGAAACAGATAACTCTCTATATGCCCCTGAATTATCTTATGCAGTATCGTGAACTTGCTCCAAACTATATTTATGGTCTGATGCAGTACATTGACCGGTTCTCGAACGATCACCGAAGTCAAGCAACGCCAAGAGTTGGATGGTTGATAATTTTCAATTAACAAAAACTACGCTTCTCCCACCCAAGGCAGTAGTTTGCACTTTTCCAGCTATCTAATTTCTCTGCATGGCTTTGGACCCTAACAGCTTCCGGTTCATTAACGAAAACTGTGGTATCCATCCTGACTGAGGTTTCCACGTTTCCCTCAGTCAGATATCAGGATACCGTTCCGGATGAACCCACGAAACACATCAAGAAGTCTTTTAGAAATATTAAATAAATTTTAAGTTAAGGTTTTGGAAGTTTCGGGTTGTAAACTTGTGTAGCGAGTACCCAATTGTGGTTTGATACATATAAACATTTCTCTCACTCTGCTCCGAGATTGACCACCACAATGTGGCAATGGATTATCTCCCCCCCTCTCACAGACGTCCGACTGACCAGCGTGTTATCTGTGGCCCCGAGCTCTGCTGCTGCACTCAAGTAAGATGGTTTACGGTCTGCCACTCAGACGATTGTATCATTCCGAGGTCAGATCTTTGGTCCCCCCCTTGTTCGATCTTTGATGGTATGAGCACGCATCTTAACTTTATTAAGTCTTTGGCCGTGTCTCATTTAAAGAATGCGAACTAAAAGTGTATACACTTCAAACACTAATTTAGTATAAATACTTATTTTAAATGAGACAACTTTACTGTAGACTAGCGCCAACACTTCGTAGTGTCAAAAGTTGGAAACATTTGCATCAGCTGATCAATGTTAAAAAATTTAGTGTCTGTGTTAGTGTTTGAAGTTGCTATTTCAAACACTAAATACTAGACCCTTCAAAGTCTTCAAACCCTTCAAATACTTGAACACTTGCGCTAATTGAGACAACAGTTAGTGTCAATATGGCGTCAACACTTCAAAAAATTGACAGTCGATAATGTGTTTAGTGTGCATTTTTGTGTATTGGCATTCATTCTTTGGCTCACAGGGATTTTTAACTTTTAGCAGCTAATATCCATTATCATAATTTAACTTCATTTCAACTAATTGATTTTTTATCACGAAATTAATGTCGGCGTTCAAAAGGTACAAGCTTTAATAGCATTTCTAGCATGCTATTAATAATAGCATGCTAGAAAATAATAATAATAATAATAATAAATAGCATTTCTAGCATGCAGAGAAGTTCTCATCCATCCACATGGTCTTTTCGCTCATCTTTGTAGCATCTTTGAAAGTTAAAAACAATGTAAATGCTAAAAATTTATACAAAATAAAAAGCTGCATATGAGATAATGTAGAAACACCTTAACTACCTGCTAGTCTTAATGGTAATTACAAACATTTCCTGTTGTCCTTATCTCGTATTTTTTTTACCAGGTCAGCTGATCAATGACGTCACAAACAACACGTGTCACAACACTACAGCCGGTGGATACACACGCAACAATCAGTGTACTTATGGACACGTGTTATAACATGATTGTCACGCTATAATAACAATGTGCTCGCCTGGGCGTCCCGAGCGCCACTGCACGCAACACCCCGGTTACCCCTAGGCGGCGCCACTCGCCAGACCGCGTGGGTGGAACCAAACCAACGTTGCCAAGTTGTTTATTACCCTACCGTGACGTAAATAAGTTATGATCAAATGATATTTAATTATCGGTATGTCGTCATCAATATATTAATTCAATTACGTACTTTCAAATAAATCATGCCGTCTGAATCAAGGATATTGATACCATCATGGCAGCTTCAAACTAGTTCAGAGATATATTTCTTGTCAAAACACCTGTATTGTAAATGACAGTTATTTAAAGCTATTGGTCTCATATTACAATGCAAAAAAACAGTGACAGGTAATGACAACAAAATGCTATATGTTATCAGGTGCGGATCCTGAACCAAGTTTCGGCCATGACATAAGACCCAACATTAAAAAAAAAAAAAATCTGGAGTAAGGAAACTGCTTATATTGCCATGTTAATAAATCCAAAATTTTGGGGGAGGGGGGGGGGGGCTCCCCTTACCTACCCCCTAGATCCGCGCTAGTATGTTATATAGCAAAATAATTGAGTTTTATTTAAAATATTATTATAAAATAATAAATGAAGTTTCTGAATTACAATTTAAGAAAACGAATACAGTAAAACGAATTTTAATATTTCACCTTAAATTAACAAATCTGAATCTTCAGAATCGGAAGAGAAGACTTGAAATACAATTTAATCTCCGTGAGATGAAAACATGCAAACTGTAATATAACACAATTTAATAATAAATATAAATAATAATATTTTTTCACTTAGAAATAAATAAATTACTACTAAATCGCCCCTAATTCAATGTAAAAAAGTATAATACAGTAGTTCGGTAAAGGTGTGTCAGAGTGAAATGATCGAGGCTCACGTTCCGAGTTCACACCTTCAGTAGTTAAAAGAATGTGCTTTGTCATTGTTATATGTAAGAGTTAAAATTAAACAACGAGGACGGCCAGTAATGTTAATGTACGATGTTGTATGCATGGAATAGAAATACACAACTCGAGATACAATCTACATACTCGCATGTTAAAATGAATGTAATAAAATTGTTAAAAATAAAACACTATCATTAATTGCATACAAAGAGTGCCGAGATTTTATAATGTGATAAATGTTAATTTTTAATTATATACTTTCAAACAATGTAGTTGAAAAAACAGCAAAAGTCTTATCATATTACGAACATCTTATATTTCATTCATATCAAAGGCAATTCACAAAGAACTTGGCATACATTTTATTGTAGCCAATAAATTTTTAGATTTATTAAAATTAGATATCCAGTTCAGTATAATATATTATATATACCGCAATATCAAGCACAATATATATACTATAAACCGTATCAATCGAGTCAAAATCTATGCCGAAAGCCATAAAATTTGTAAATTGCTCCAAAAAGTATCTATTTTTTTTTATTGATTGGTTTGTATTTTGGGGTAATTGACACATTTTGGTCATGTATGCCCCCGTATCTATGTATATATTTTCTTTTCTCTTTACTTCGAATAAATTGTTTTCTTTTTCGTTATAATATAGTACTATTAGAATTATTACATTGTATTAGTGTAATATACATACTACAGTATAATGGTTTAAAAATTAATTGAACTACACGAAATTTATATAGGATCAAATTCAATTAATAAGGAGTTGACCGATTCATTTAATATCAGAGTTGACAGTTCACTTTAGCAAAGTTGATAGGGTTACAAATTCGTTCGATGTTCAATTCGGGCCATTTAATCCTGTATAAATGATGTTTGATCTCGCAGAGAGGGGCCACACACAGAACGCTTTTTGCAACTCGACTGCAAGTGCCATCGTCATCTCTCTCTCTCTCTCTCTCTCTCTGCTAATGACTGTAATTAACGACCGGGAAGGGCGTGGTTTATTGTGACGTCACAGGTTACAGAGTGAGTCAAACGACAAATCATTCCAGATCACTGCAGCAGTAATGAACAATTACCCGAGCTTAACTTGCGAGGAACTCTCTGAGGCAATTATTTATATTCTTGAAAAATTCAATTTTCATCTCTCCGAGATATTACTTAAGATAGACTGAAGTATAGGAGTGTATCTTAATTACTTAATTAAAGGATGGGCGTAAAAAAGGAGAAGAAAGTATCAATTAAAAATAGTAATTTCGGCTTGTAAGATCTGATCGATGCATAATGGGTTTTCTCTCTTGCCGTATACTCATATATATATATTACAAAATGCATCACAATATACATTATAGTTGTTAAATTTTCAATTTGGTAAGTTTTTATCAAAAATCTTGTTTTTTATATAACTTTTTATTTTTTATCTTCATATATCTTTTGTTTATTTGATTAATTTATTATGTTTTGCAATACAATTTATTATGAACTCACAATTAAACTTTTATTATATTTATATAAACACTATATAGAAGATAAAATCAATTTAATATACAAGGTAAACATTGCTATTGTTCCTAGCTGCTGACCTTTTTAGCAAATGTAAACAAAGAAAAAAACAAGACAGGAAAAAAAATTGTATAAGTTGGCATATTATAAATATCTTATATATATAATACTATCTAGTCTTAGATTTAATTTTATTGTTATTTTTCGTTCAATAATAAAACAAATAAACATTAATTAAAATGGTAGCCATGCAGTTAATTAAATCTCCACCCTCGTGGGTTTTCAAACCAAAATACAACAATGACATTTACAACAACAAAGGGAATCACTGGCTTGGAAAAAAGTAATTTATATTTGTGTACAAAATTTCGATTTATAGTTTTAAATTAATTTCAACATACCCAAGAACTTGTTTAAAAATAGCGAGGCGTGATACACAGAGGAAAGTATCCATATAAGCCTAAATCAATGGCACTATAATCGTGGGCCTGCATGGATAAATTCTTTGCAAAGTTTCTGCTCGTTGTTTGTAAACAAAATATTATTGTGATTATGTCTGGTGAAAGAAATAATACGTAACAGTTGTTGATTTACATGTTAAATTACATTTATAATTATAAAATTATTTGGTGCCAGATAGCGCCAACAATGCCATCACAATTTTTGCTCTGCTGGGCTCAAAATTAGATACTAAAATCTCTCGACAAGGGTAAGGTAACGCCACCAATGTTAAAAAAAATACCTCACACAAAAATTCTGAAAAAAATTTAAAATGTTCTCCTCTACACCCCCTATCAGTAGGTAAAATATCAGGTATACAAATACGGGTATGCGGAAAACTCGGAGCTGGAAAACTCGGAGCCGGAAAACTCGGAGCCGCGTCTGCACGCTAGGAAAACTCGGAGCACGGAAAACTCGGAGCCGGAAAACTCGGAGCACGGAAAACTCGGAGCCGGAAAACTCGGAGCACGGAAAACTCGGAGCACGGAAAACTCGGAGCCCCGCTAGGAAAACTCGGAGCGTCGCATTTTTAAACTATGTAGAGCATAAAAATATAAAATATCGTTGCCACTGAGGAACAAAATTAAAGAAGACGTAAATATTATGAGCATAATTCGAGTAATATATTCATAGCTTTTCTCTAAGGCTTATAAATATTATATTAATTAGCTTTTCTCAGGACTTATATTACATTATCTATTTCAGATTAATCTCTATTTCATTCGTAGACTATTAAATAGCTTGCAGTGATACAACATGCGCTTAAAATATTTAGTCGACATACATTTTTTATTTTATGTAATTAAGAAATTATGCAAAATCAAATGCAATTTAATATTTCCCTTGAAACAACAGATAACTTTCTCATATTTTTTTATATAAAGATGTGCCTTCAGTGTAGGAGTTGCATGTGATTATAGAATTATTATAAAGATTATTGAGGACCTAAATACTATATAATGAGCATAATCAATTATTTATTATTCTTCATACTTTAAAACTTATAAATTATTTATAAAACTTATAACTTCTGTAAATTTTAATACAAGAAACGCAAGGGACAGATGTAGTAGCCGTTTTGATTTACAATGAGTATTATCGAGAGCATTTTATAAATGTTCATTTCTCTATGAACCCCAGAAACCCCAGATTAGTTGTATTTTAATGCACATTTTAATAACTTTTTGTTATTTATTTTTTATATCGTTCATTTTTAAAAAGAAGAAAATCATATTTACATTTTTCTAATTGAAGGTGACATGAATTATAATTATTTTTAATGAATAAAACGAATGTCAAAAGTAGAAGCTCAAAAGTAAGAATGGGTACTGTTAAAATATTATTCGACTGCATGAGGATAAAGTTGCTTTTCTTTACTTTTTTTACAAAGTTTTAAATAACTTTGCTATTTAACGATTGACCTCAGTTACTGGCAGGTTCAAAAGAAATTTCTATCAGACGGAATCGAATGAAATAAATTTTAATAATTCGAGAATGATCTAAAACGTAATCGCTTATGGTTTGGGCAAATTCAAGGGGGCGGTTTTCTCACAACAGCTCCATTTCCGGTTTCCGTCCATAAGGCCAATGTTAAACTTCTACCTCAGTTTTTTCAAAACTGATCAGAAATATTCACACCCTTGCCCGCAACTTCGACCCCACTGATCTCATCCACTATGTGGAGGGTGTGGCCCACAACATCTCCTACTAGGCACCTAGTATCCTGACCCTTCCACTCCCCCTTAATGCCATCAATTGGGAATTCTCTTAAATTTATTATTTTTTTTTAAAATCAGGTGGTCCATGTCAAAAAAGCAAATGTCCCAAAATATGAAGTTTCTATTTTCAAAATTGAAGATGTGGGATTTTTTTCAACTTTTCAAGTCTTTTAAATTTGGCGTTAAAACGTGACGTAGAAACAAGCTAGCAGGTGTTTTTCTCCTGCAATAGTTTGATATTTTTCATTATAGCTTTTACAGTCAATTGATATTAAGGATGAAAACTACGGAGAGTAGGGTAAAAAACCGCGCTGATTTTGATTATGTAATTGAAAAGTCATCAAAACACTATGACTCATAAACTGTGTATATCAAGCAGTAGCTGCGTGTTAGCTACCTAGTTTCTACGTCACAGATTGCACACTTGCGTGCAGGTTGCATTCGTTGCCCCTACTTCTAATAATCCCTCTAGAGCCACCAAATTTGAGACAAAATTTCCGAAACTCAAATCAAACTTATTGTTAAAGAGTCACCTATGATAATTTAGCAATTAAATTAAAAGTTATGTCGTATGAGAATTCTCCATTGTAAATACAAATTTGAATCCATGGAGGCATGGAGTATATTTCTGATTCATTCTTTCTTCAGATCATTATTTTTGCACTACAATTTCACTCCAGTCCCTTCCCCTCCCCCATGTATAGCTTGCTTTTCAAGATCATTCAGTTTGACGAACATTGTTTCTGGAACTATGCGATGTTTGAGTCTACAATTTTGTATGGTATAATTGTAAATAATATGATTTATTTAAAATAAATTCTAAATTAAAAAAAAATTGCTCCGTATTATTCCAATTAATAATACCAATATTAAAAGCTTATTAACTAGAGAAGTGTAAATTAAGTAAAGAATAGAATATTACATAAAAAAGTTATGTTACATCATACAATAGAATAGAATTTTATTTCAATCTTTTGATTATGCATATATATTAGTTTATAACATTTCATTATTCATAAATGGTAACCTATTATAGGTATGGATTAAAATAGCAAAATAAAAATTGAAGTAATGAAATAAGTAAATATAATAAAATCTGGTAGTAAATCACAAATAACATTAAATGAATTGAAGGAAATATACAATATTTATTTATAATGTGAAATTGCATTTCATTGAACTTACATTATAAAAATAGATAAATACTGTAAGGTAATTTTGAATAAAAAATTGATAAAAGAAATAAAATAAACAAAAGTTCTCTAAGCCAAAATTAAGGCAGCAAAAAAATATTATTATAATAATTCTACAATCACATGCAACTCCTACACTGAAGGCACATCTTTATATAAAAAAATATGAGAAAGTTATCTGTTGTTTCAAGGGAAATATTAAATTGCATTTGATTTTGCATAATTTCTTAATTACATAAAATAAAAAATGTATGTCGACTAAATATTTTAAGCGCATGTTGTATCACTGCAAGCTATTTAATAGTCTACGAATGAAATAGAGATTAATCTGAAATAGATAATGTAATATAAGTCCTGAGAAAAGCTAATTAATATAATATTTATAAGCCTTAGAGAAAAGCTATGAATATATTACTCGAATTATGCTCATAATATTTACGTCTTCTTTAATTTTGTTCCTCAGTGGCAACGATATTTTATATTTTTATGCTCTACATAGTTTAAAAATGCGACGCTCCGAGTTTTCCTAGCGGGGCTCCGAGTTTTCCGTGCTCCGAGTTTTCCGTGCTCCGAGTTTTCCGGCTCCGAGTTTTCCGTGCTCCGAGTTTTCCGGCTCCGAGTTTTCCGTGCTCCGAGTTTTCCTAGCGTGCAGACGCGGCTCCGAGTTTTCCGGCTCCGAGTTTTCCGGCTCCGAGTTTTCCTACAACCACAAATACGATCTAGTTTTTGAGTTATGAATTTTTAAAGTTGGCTAATTTAACATGGAGAAATGGAATTCCCATGTTAAATTAGTCAACTTTAAAAATTCATAACTCAAAAACTAGATCGTATTTGTATACCTGATATTTTAACTACTGATAGGGGATGTAGAGGAGAACATTTTAATTTTTTTTCAGAATTTTTGTGTGAGGGACTTTTTTTAACATTGGTGGCGTTACCTTACCCTTAATTAATTAACAATGAAAAAGGTTCAATTATATTTCTAGGACAGATATCAACAACGTTTTTTCCCAACCAAAAGTGTTTGATCCTTCGTTTGAATCACGCTCGATGATCAAACGTACACCAGATTCTTATCCCCAAGGTAAAGATACCGCAGAGGTCATCCCACCAAGACACATTCCATCTCGAGTTACATCCATCATGTGACATCGATGTGACGTGTGTGTGGCACTGACCGCGCACAAGACGCAGGGCGTGGTCACTGACCGAGCAGCTGACCGGATTGTCGTGAGACTTGTTGTACTTTTAATTTCCGGGGGTAGGATTTACAGATTAAAGACGGATGACGAGAAAATTGTGGGGATTATCCAGGAAGATTTAACCATGTATATAGTGCGGTTAGTCATGCTAAGAAAAATAGATTTTTAGTATAGATGGTGAACCATTCTGAAAAGTGTATAGCAAACTTGCTTGACGAATTTGAATTTATGATTTTTTTCCCCCGCAAAAAAATATAAAATGGAAAAAAAAAAAAAAAAAAATTTTGAGGTTATATGAAAACTTTGAAGATTAGCACTGTTTTAAATGGGGACTGCTGTGGCTTTTAGCCAACTCAGTATATTTTCCAGCACACGAAAAATTCAAGATATTGAGCAGCAATGGCCAATGGACCCAATGGTGACAGTAATATGCAATGCGTTAATGAGAAACCTGGTTATTTTCTTGAAATCGCATCCGTTTACATGACATGTATCGTCAATTATTGAAGAATATTATTATGGCTATAAAAAAATGCTGTAATTTAAATTAAAAATCTAAATAGAAATAATCATGATTTTTTAATCACAAAAACTTTGAATAATATATAGTTGACTCTGGACTCTAGATCTAGATGCGGAAATTACAAGCTAACAGAAATTAAATTTTATGATTATATTTTTGCTTCGTAAATCATTATCACATGAGCGACTCAGAGATGACATTAATATTTAAAAGACAAAAGTAAAACATTTTCATATTTTGGAGCACATTTCTTGCCAGCAACTAAAACGTTCTCCACTTTAATAATAACATTCGAGCAGCTTGAGGTTATTAAGTCGGTCAACAGCCGGCCTGTTAATTAATCAAACGTAGGCCAGTATAAATTACGTCGTCGACGCCCAGCAGATGTCCGCACGCTCGCCACGCTACAGAGAACACCTCAACAACAATCGACGATGCAGCTTCTTATTTGCATAAGTGATAATAAACTGCAGTTATTTACTACTGCTGCAGTGAATACATAATTATGTTGTCAAAAAGTTAGTTAACTATCTCTTAGCCTTAAATAAAAAAATGGACTCGATTTATATTATAGAATAAGATCAGGTTAAACGTGGGTTTTTCATAAAATTAAAATAAATTCTTGGCTTAACTCCAATTTGTTTTATGCATGCTTAACTACAACTGCAATTATTTTTATCAATTTGCATATATATAATCGAATGCTCTCCAAATCTTATTGCATTTATATTACAGTACAATTAAATTATATATAATTACATGTATAATTGTATATAGTACCAAAGTGACATTTTAATCAGGATATGTCTACATACCCTGATTTTAATGTGGTATTATTATATAATCTTCACCTGATCATACGTTTCTAATTTAGAATTGATTCTTAATTTTTATCAAACGAACTACGATACCATACGAAGCGATACAAAGGCAGTGTCATGCATGTGTGACCCCCGTAAAACCGATAAATCCAGATATAAAGGTGGTTCGATCATTGCTCAGAGACTCCGAAGAAGACACGCAACATGGCACGTGAGGCTAACACGTGCCATCACAATTTGTTCCTCTCATCACGTCAGTCACGTGATCTTTGATCTGAGCCGACCCACGAGAAGATGAAGGCTTATGGAATTTCTATCATTATCACACGCTTTATAACGCCTCATGTTACTCAACTGGCTTGGTGGAAAGTTATTAACTTGTGCGTTCACGTAAATGCCTTTAAAAATAAAAAACAATTTCAAATACATGGTATTTTAATGAAGTCGCGTGCTTTAAACATGAAATCATGAAATGTTATACAGTTTACACATCACTTAAAAATAAGACTTACTTAACCCAAGTGGGCAACGAAGCCTATGATAGTTCTTCACCCATGAAAAATCAAACTCGTTATAACTTTCTCCCCCCCCCCCCATAAAATTAAACCCTTTGAATTTTTTTCATTTCCTCCCTATAAATACTATGAGGATTCACTATAATAAAATTTAATAGAAAAGTCATTTTTTATTGTCTTCCCATTTCAATGCGAACAATTGTACTGTTTGATTATTTGAAAATTTTACACTAATAAAAGTATTCTGCAGTCCACAGTTCAAATCTCAATTTTTTTTTTTTTCCCACTCGTCTTTACAGTCTACTTTTTCGATTTTTAATAACCAACCCACTCAATTAAAGTCGTCTCCACTTACCTTTAATTTGACGTCACATGAACCTTCCACTAGAATTGTATTGGAGAACAAAGGTTCGTGACGTCATACCAAAGACAAGAGGAGACGACTTCATCTATACCCGCCTGGAATTGTTGACTTCAATTTAGTGACGTAAAATTTTCAAACGAACCAACTGTACACCATATGAGCAGCTTGGTGACAATCATGCGACAACAGTACGAAGGGGGCGTGTCTCGCTCGGGTAGTGATGACATTTAGCGACGTGGCATTCAGCGTCCCTCCTTCTCGCTTGGTGACACGTGCCACACGTGTCCCGTGTGTATATACTACTTGTTAACACTGGACGAAATAGACGTGTAACGGGACTTGACATGCAGGATATGTTTTACATGTCATGTAAATTAAACATTGGTGTTCTCGATATAACGATATTGTCTTACTAGAGTAAGCGGGTACCTGTACTATCACTATGCTAATTTGAATAGCGTTACTAAACTGGAGTGTGCCTATATTTTTAAGTGCACTACATGCCATGGTATCTATAGTATGATATAATATAATATCATGGACATTATACAATATAATATGGAGTATATAACACGGTTATAATAAAAATGTAATAATTGTACCTTCAAATAAATTTGGAATTAATTTCAATTAAATCTTAAGTTATATGTGCACACATCACATCCATACTGTGCTTTTTACCGTAATTTTCCTCCACAAATATTATATTAATTAACCAATAAACAAATATTATTATACACAAAAAATGAAAGAATTCCTCATTTACTTAATACATCAGGTGTTCCATCGGTATATATACCTTCCCTATTGAGCTCTTGATATATCCGATAACAGTTTATTGATTAGGAGCACCATACATGAACTGTATAATAGCCTAGATAATTAATTATTCAAGTTAGACTACACCTATTTTATTATAATACCCTAAGAACGATACTTTCTACAGATATGCTCTTTAAATTTATAGCCCTAGAATTGATAAATTTAGTAACAAACTTTCAATATTTCTATTTGATATCAATAAATATTTAATAATCGTCTCGATATAAAAGAGTACTCCAAAAGTGTTACGTGAAAATGTATCGTCCTAAATAACGGCAAGTTCTTGCAGGAGAGGGGTTCGACACCCGCCCACGCCAAACACGAGGCCATCGGGCTCTCCTCGCCCACCATGTATATATCTCAACCTGATCAGAGACCCCGAGGGTATGTGAGAACTCTCTCCACAGAGTCGAGGAAGTATCTTCAAAATAAACAGGTGTTCGTGTATCACAGAAAAATGTTTTAGTTTAGAAATTTATCAGAAAATAATCAAAATTAATAAATAACGTGCTACAATTAATGTGTAGAATAGGATGGTCGGATTTTTCTAAAGAACAAAATTCAGGATTTCGATTTTAGTCTATAATATATATTTTTTTTTAGTATACGCGTACCACAAATTTAGTATGAATGTAGATTTGGGACTGAAATTATACGATTTCAAATTTCAGCACTGGAAATTTCTATAGGTTTTTCAAATTTTCTTTGTGAACCCCTAGATCCATTGCACAGTATAAACAGTATAATCATATAATATTGTATATGTTATAGTATAATTATTATAATACAGCTCAGAAAAACATTGGCATGCTATGAAGGAGGCAAATCATTAAACGAATTATATAATAATGTGCAAGAGTGATTGCAATAATTTTTTAAAGATAGCATTATTAATTACCGTTAATTTTTTGCGTCCTTCAATTGCTATAAAACAATTAATCAACAACAATGCTTTCATACTCGATTTACAATGTCACGGTATTTTAAATAACTACACAATGAATTGAAATGAATATCAAAATTCTTCAATCAAATTATACGATATTAAGCAATTGATGTAAAGTAATTTTTCATGTTAATAAATTTATTATAATACCCTTGAGGGGCCCTTTATAAAAAAAGGAGCATACAGCAATTATCAGCTACAATTTTACAGCCCTCTCAAGCACGGCAATGAGTAAACACGAAGCTCCTTCTAACTGCAGCAAACAAGATAAAATGTTTCTTGGGTAAATCGCCTGATGGCGTGGAGAAAGAAAAAGATGTGTCTCGCTTTGTTCACATGGCAAATATTTCTGATAAGATATATAAAAATGTAATAAAAATTATAAGAAGTAAACACGCAGCTACAATAATTATACACGCAGTAATTAAATAATAAATGATGAAATCTGAGTCAGAAGGAAAACAGTTTAAGAAAGCAATGTTTATTTATTAAAACATAATCAGATTACTTGATAAGAGAACGAGCTAATGAATGAAGTTCTACACTTATCTTCAGTCTTATCACGGATATAATTGATGATTTTCCTAAGAAATAATACGAGTTTTCTATCGACAAGATGAAAATTATTTATTATTATATATTTTGCAAATGTACGGTATGACAGTTCGAAGGAATAATTTTACTTATCAGATATATTATGTATACCTAAATCTTGGACCTCTTTTTCACAGTAGATCACACGCGTTTACAGCGTATATGATATAAAAATTAAGAAGCTTGACGATCAGGTGTAGCAGCGCACACAGCTTCGTTTCGTATTAAATGCAATCATACGTTTCTCATTTAGAAACGGTTCCATACGCTACGATATTATACGAAGACAGTGTGCTTGCTACTCGCCGTATTATAATATAAATATAGAATTTCTGGTAATACTGCTTTGATTTTCTTTCAGTGAAGATGAGCTTACCGATCGTCTTGGCGGTGCGGGTGGAGACCGCGGCTTGAGTTTCTGCACGGGCTTCACTCTGCCATTCTCCTCTGGCGGCGGACCGTGCACCACCTCTGTCTTGACTCGGAGTTTCTTCTTGTCTCGGAGGACCGTCTGGGGCGGCACTGAGGGGTCACGGGGGGTTTGCGGAGAAGCGGGAAGACTGTTAGGCGGACTGAGCTCGGGGCGCTCGCTGGCCGCCTGAACACTCGGAAACGTGGCACTGCGCTGGAGACGCCACTGACGGTGGATGTGACGGGACGTGTCGCGGTACCGTGGACTGCGGCCACCCGCCCTGCGCTCCCCCTATAACCAAGCGTTACTTGGTACCTGCGGCTCTGGTGGTATATACCTTATAGTATTAAAATGCACGTTATACAAACGTTAGTGCTTGAGTGCATGGCTAATCACCTATTCTCAAAATCGGAATAAGAATTGTAAACAAACTCTATTGTTTTTCTACCCCCTCTTCTCCCATAATTTGTACGTAATATGAACTTACGTAACAACCAATATCAATCCAATATAATATAATTTCATATTGGGTGGACATAAATAATAGGCCTTGTACAATTAATTGTGGACAAAAAAAGTGAAACTCAATGCAGACTTACTTCCATTGCCTCACAGGGTGTATGTAATTATACACCAGTTCAATGACTTTTAATGCATGAGCTATTAATTTATTTCAAGAATAAGTTAACATTTTATATCAAGAGAAACTAATGGTGATTTACATTGCCATTTCAATGAATAGTAATATCCCTGCAAAAAATCTAAAATAGAATCGTCTTCCACCAAATGCCCCACACGTTACGCTTAAATATATACTTCATGTACACAGCTGGTGAAAACGTTTACTATGATATTTTTATGACTGTAATTTCGTTTAGTACAACAACAAAAAAATACAACACATGTTTAAATAATTACACTGTCAATTTTTCGCTTTAATATCCTTTTAAAGGGCTACATAAAAAGCAAACAACGGAAGTTAAGTTAAAATGCAGTGCAAACAGCAGAAAATTTGCAATGGCACATTAAGTAATGTCCGGAAGTAGCTGAGCGGAAGTGACGTCATTCCGAGGTGTATATTGGATCTGTCAAACCGCGCCCCCCTGGGAAGAAGATAGGACAGAAATAGAAAAGTAGTGGCGGCGCCTGGCCCCGGAAGTTATGGCGGCTCAGGGGATTTAAATTCTGTTCGGAATCGCGAGAGGTCTGTGTCCACTATTTTTCATCAAAACAGAATAAACGATAATCCAATGGAAATGAAATAAATTATTTACACTGCCAATTTCAGATCGCAGTTGCTATACACTGTCCTTCACATTTATTTTGCCTTTCGATGTAATTTGTATATAAGTCCTAGCTCGATTGATAGACAGTTTATAACGAGACCTCACTGATTTGCCCAAACACGAGCTGAAATACTTTCAAATATTGACGATGAAAAATAATATGATGAATATTATAGCCAGTGTAGTAGAATAAATAAAGAATACAGTAACTTGGAAATTAGGTTTGTTTGTAAAATTGTAAATATTGTAATACATACAATCAGATGAGAATAAGATTTTTTTAATTTAAATGTTATTTTAATGTTAAAGAGTACAAAAGGTTCATCTGACTCTTGATTAATGAATCAATAGTGTAACTATAAACAGACCTGCATGGTATTTATATATAGTTCTAACATATTGAAATAAATTAAACTTTAGGAATTAGTAAACCATACAGAATAAATATTTAATATTTATGACACAGCACTCTGAATTACACCCACACTATCAGTCACGCAAATTTATAAAACTTGTGCAGTTACGTGCACAGAAGAGTGACGAGGTACCAGGACGACTGTAATTGACAAGGTAAATATTCACGCTAGAGTTTGCTTGAACACAAACACGTCACTAATATTAAAATCACGAACTGACTTCTAAATTGGAAACGCGTGTGCGTGTCCACACAAACTGTGAGATATCACTGAATTTGAGAAAAAATAATGTTGAAAGTCGCATTTAAAAAAAAAAATACTACGAAGGACAATCGTGCAGCTCAATCAGCTGTCGATGAATGAATCGGAAATAACAATTGACGATCGAAAGAGCGCTTCACATCGCAACTAATTCAACCAGGTGCACTTCAGGTCACCACGAACTTCATCCCTGCTCTGTCACTGAGGTTTTGTGAGTTAAAACGATTTTGGGATTGTAAAAATCATCTTCACGTATCTTTGGTTTGATGTCAAGCGAATATTATATTGGAGAACAAAGGAAAAGGTTCGTGACGTCAAACCAAAGATAAATGGAGACGATTTTCGACTCCCCAAAAATTACAAATCTGCATTTTAAACAAACTCCAGGGGTAAAGTTCATGGTGTCCCGAGTGAATCTAAAACTGACACTCACTGCAAACAACCGCATGCTGGCGATGTGAGGAGCAGACTAAACGTTCACACCATGCAGCACTAGTTTTTTTGTTACAGTATAACATGTGTTCTCACGTCTATCTAATACTGGTAGCACCACAGACACTTCATGAACGTCATGGGGAAATATTGACAAGTTGACTCAGCCAGTATCATATTGCAAATATAACATACAACCGTTAATAATGTTAACATTAAAGGACAATGAAAAATTAACGTGTAAATATTTGTATCCTGTCGCACCAACATAATTAATTTGACACGATTTGAAAAATAAACAAATTTAAATTATTTTTTTTTTACAAACAGTAAAATTAATAAAAAAAAAAAGGTGGTGGCGTAAAAAAAAGTCAAGTCCATTGGTTCATTTGATTGCAAAACATATTCCGTGGAAGGCTCAAGCTCTGCTGATACTTTAATTTCTATATAAAAAAATTAGTTATATATATGAACTTGATTGAGGTTTTCATGAGAAGAGATCTTGACAATGGAATGGACAACCTTCAAGAATTTTTTTTATTTCATATTTAGATAGAGGGCCTCGAGTATCAATATTTTTTCGAAACTTCTAACACCCTTAAAATCATGCTGCAAAATACTGTGACGTCATAGTCATGCAATTATTTAGCACGTAAGCATAGAAAAATGCGTTGCATGACTATGACATCACAGCGTTTTTTCCCCTCGATTATGAGGGTGTTAGAGGGTTAAAAAAAATCTTAAAAAAATTGACAATACGGAACTCGAGGTCCTCCAACAAAATATGCAATAACAAATTTCATGAAAGTTGTCCATTGACACTTTTTTCCGAAATAATTATAATTTTATATGAAGGAGCGATTCATATAATCATGCAAGGAACTGCAACTTGACAGTAAGTTCTGTAAATCCTGACAAACAACTTATTTTACATAATGATGATAAAAACCCACATCTTGAGAGTGATCATCGTTGAATTATAAATTCATCAGTGACGTCACTCGTTCAGTCAGCAAAGTTGTGATTTGAATTTTAAAACCAACAAATGACCTTGGCACAACTATACGAGGGTAAAAATGCTTACTGATGGCTTTGTGATTGCGCCGTCACGCTTCACACCAACTGATATCACAATGCCAATCTTCAATGATAACGCATGGAAAATTGAGCCTAACGTATCATAAAGCTCATGTGACTTGTGACATTATGCCAATTTTTAATGATAAAACGTGGGATTCTGGACTTTCTGGTTAAGTAGAAGTTATGAAAGGCAAAGACAACCAAGCGAAGGCCTCGCGGGGTCAGCTGTTATCAGTGGCGAACGTGTTTGCTAGTGGGCGTTAGTATTGCAGGCAGGCATGACGCCAGCGAATATATCACACTACATGTTGTGTACCCTGCTGCTGCAGCAATATAATATCTCAGCTACATTTAATGCAAGTGATGCATTACGTGAAAGAAATTAAGAAAACATATTTGATTCGGAGAAAAATTAGATCACTGTACTGTCAGGCGCGGATACAGAACCAAATTTCGGGGGGGGGGGGGGGGGAGAGGCGTCTCCATAGGGCTAATGTTAAAAAAAAATGGAGTGGGGAAAATGCTTATATTGTCCATGTTAAATCCATAATTTGGGGGAAGAGGGGGACAGCCCACTTTCATACGTTAAATTTTTCTTTGCTCCTGCAAGCGATTTGAAGCAAATTGCATGTTATGATTTTGTATTGTGCATTGTATTCTGCAGGATAGATAAAATTTTATTGCAAGGAAAAAATTTATAGTGTAATACCAACTTTAGGATAGTATACTTACAATTTGAATCTGAACTCATATATTTTATGTATGCAATTAAAATAGTTCATTTCTATAATAAATTACATCTTCTATGAAAATTAATAAAAAGTAAAAAATTTAAAAAAATAAAGTTTTTCATGATTTTATAATAAAGAGTGCTTGAGTCCCTTGTAAGAAATTTTACAGTGTAATGTTGTTATAACATTATTTTACATTTTTACTGTTAAAGCTCATTCTGTCGAGAGGTCAATATTAAGATCAACTGGCTTCAATTGGTGCCGATTAAATAAGACTTATATGTCACAATCCTAATCGATATAAATGATGTGCTGGTCAACGTTAACATGACGTAATCACTAACTTTAGCAGCATTCATATTGGCCAACAGTTTGAGAATAAAACGTATGCAAATAATAAATCACGTTAACTAACCAGTATTGAAATACTATTCAATAAATATTAGGAAGCTTTAAAGATTTACCACGAAGTTTATTTTATTTACACCCTATTCTATTTTACATTCTAGTAGAGGTGCTTTCTCAAGAGTTTTTCTAAGCAAATTTATTACTACAAGGTTAGAAGGGTCGTAGCTGTAACCCTACTGGAGTATATATTGTATTTTTTTATATAACAATCGTTTGACTTTTTTTTGTTGTAGAATAAACGAAAACAGTCATAAATATATCGACGTGCTATCAAACCTTTTGTATATTTTTACCTCAGGTAGATATGGATCCTCATATTCTTGGGACATTTTTCTTTTTTATCACAAATTAACAACATTCAAAAGTTTTCCCGCGCTTTTTTAATAATATTATTTTACCGCCCCGCCCCCACAGGTAAAAAAACAACATATTGTTGCAAGGTCGTTTTAAAACATTCAGGATATAGAAACTATAATATAAAAAAAAAAAAATGAAGAGTAAATTCACTTGTGTCTATCGTAGAATAACCATAACAAAAAAATATCAACTTTAAAGTTATAACGTATTTGAACACCTGGTTAGAAAATACAAGCAAACTTCTTTGTATTTCTTATTATTATAAAACTTGTTTATTTTATCTACACCTAATTTGGAGTTAAGATCACTTGATTAAAATTCACATGATGTAATTTTGATCAAAAACCTGAACATTCCATTTAAAGATCTTATATAAACTGCAAGTGCAAACACATACAAGATACTCGATGAAAATTAATATAAAACATAAACAAAACAAAAAAAAAAAATACGTCTCGTCTTTCTTATAAGCACAAACACACTGGATATGCAGTCGAACCAAGTAATAGTAATTGTACGATGACCATATACACTTAGTTGATGCTGGCTTGACCACAAATGACAAGTTTGACGGTCACTCCAAGACAACGCACTTTTCTCAACATCTGTTAGATCTTATAAAACACTATGATTCATTTCTCGCAATATAATGTAACAAAAAAGCACGTGTTATTATCACGTGGTGAAAAAAATTAAAAACGATGCGCTTCTCACGCGTTGTGTCTACGCACTGACTGAGCAAGAAAAAGAACCGGCGAGAGAAAATCTACCTCAAAACAAACCGCGCCGCGGAGGCGGGCGGCAGCGGCGACGACGACTATCTAAGCGACGTTGCCAAGTCGTCATAACATTATATTCTCGACACCTACGATAACTCCCAGATAATATTATTACGTATTATAAATCAAAGTATTAAACCGGTTTTTACACTCTCTTATTGTATATTTAATTATTTATGCAAAATTATAATGAAGTAAAATAAAAAAAAGGCGTATATATAGAAAAATGCAATGGAATTTGCAGGTGTTTTGTATAATGCACCTGTTTATATATAAATTTTTATTTCCTGGTATAATGAAAAGATAAGATTTAATATAAAAAAATATTAAGTATAATTTATTTTTTTATCTAATTATGTTAATGGAATTTTTAAATTATCATGCAATATTTTTATAGTCAGAGAGCGCTCTATAAAATATGTTACTTTGAAACAATAATAAAAACTAAATTGTAGATTATTTTAACTATGTTTCTAATTGCCACATTAAATCTTTGTTATTTTGACTGAAGACATTCCCGCTCAATAAGAAATACCTTTTGACATTCGAGCGTTTGTTTACCGTTTACAAGCTCGTCTGAGTCAACACAGCCCTTTCCTCACGTAACGTAAATATATCGGTGGAGGAATGGGGGAAATATTAAAATAACATAAAAAAGTTAGGATAAGATTATGGGGAGAGATTATTTATAACTATTTTAAACTTAGACATTATTAATTTTCTCTAAATAGATCTACAGGTGAAACAAAAGTATAGTCACGCATACAGAAATAATATAAATCAGTCGGTGAAATTTTAAAAACTCCGTCATAAGCTAGAGATTTTCAAACTCTTTGGTACAACATATTAAGAGACGTGTCTTGTGGCCAGAAATTTGACAAAAATTTAAGATGTTTACTGTCTCCGGGAAATGGCAATGGGGGCGATCCCCTCAAAAAAAGGTCCCAAAATACATTGAAGGTGTTACCACTCCCTCAACCGTCACCCCAAATTTAACATTGCAGGATAGGGCATTGCCACACCCCGCCATGCAGCACTGCACACTGGATGCGCCCCTGCCGTGGACTTCCAAAATTTTAGCCAATATTCTGGCCACCACAAGATGATAAATGATAAGATACAGAAATTTCAAATAATTCAAGTCTCTGATGGCTCTATGATGTCTTTATGGCTTTTGTCAGTATATAGAATTTTTCTCCGTCAGAGGCGAAATGCATAGTAGGAAATATTGAATTCAACATTTTACTGTCTCTTAAATATTTTACTGCACTGGAATATTAAAATTATAACAATGAAGGGGGATGAACTGAATAAATTTGCTTTCTCTCCCCCATGATTTCATTTTACACGTCATTACTCCTGGGCTCTGCTGCTGCTTCTGCAATTATAGTGCATGTTATATCATGCAGTTCTCTGCAGTCAGCGTGGCATGATCTCGTTTGAGACACGCGATCGACCGCCCTGCAGGTTTGCTACATCGTCCAGTGCATGGTCCCCGAGGTTTGCACCCCTTCTCAACATAACTACACTGTAAAAAATATAAAGTTGTTTTCACTTCAATTTTTTTCTTTATACAATTAAGGGTAAGGTAACGCCACCAATGTTAAAAAAAATCCCTCACACAAAAATTCTGAAAAAAATTTAAAATGTTCTCCTCTACACCCCCTATCAGTAGCTAAAATATCAGGTATACAAATTCGATCTAGTTTTTGAGTTATGAATTTTTAAAGTTGACTACTTTAACATGGAGAAATGATGGAAATCCCATGTTAAATTAGTCAACTTTAAAAATTCATAGCTCAAAAACTAGATCGAATTTGTATACCTGATACTTTAGCTAATGATATGGGGTGTAGAGGAGAACATTTTAAATTTTTTTCATAATTTTTGTGTGAGGGATTTTTTTTAACATTGGTGGCGTTACCTTACCCTTAAACATCTTTTAAATTATTTTAAGGGATTTCAGCTAGGCACTCAACAGAGGGTGTATGGGTTGTTTTTGACCTTTCATGAACGACCTCTGTCCCTGTCTAAGGTTAACCTCTGGAGTTCTGGAGAAGACAGGTCAAACGTAAAAAAATATATATATATATATTATATGGAGGATATTCAAGTCAAATCTAGATGGAGAGTAAAAAAATATTACTGTGTACATGACAAGAGTGATGACACTGACAAACATATTGGCATGGCTACTGACCGCTGCTCGCCATCAAGGTTTACATTTCTCCTCCCTCCATTATAGATAGGACGCAGCGATGACTTGCCAGTGGCCCCACAAGGTTTGCATCTTACTGCTGCAGACAGCCGCATTGATATCAGAGAGCAACCGACGAGAAATCGTCCTTCCGAGTGATGAATGATGGAAACGAGAGAAATCAAAGGGGAGCGAGCAACCCTCCTAAATCGAACTTTTTTTTGTGTGTTAGCCTCTGTTAGCTCTATTATTTGCTATCGTAAAAAGAGCTCTTGAATGTTCCATGTAATACGAGAAAGAAAAATATAGTAAACAAGCCTAAACCTATAAAATTGAAATCAAGCTCAAATCAGATTTAATATTGGATATTTTAAATGCACGAAAATACGAACTACTATTAATTTTCCCAAAGTTAAAGGGATACATGCCTCAAATTACAAATTAGACAGACATTAAGTGTTGCTCGAATTTATAATAAACATTCGTATTATTTTTACATGCGCGCGGTGCGACTGTGCGAAGTCGCGCTACAAAGAAAGTCCTTGCTGACGTCACAACTCACAGCTAGCACCGATTAGCATTGAGTTGTGACGTCATCAAGGACTTCATGACGTCATCAAGGACTAAATTTCTTACTTTGAACTGCGACTTCGCACGGATGCATCACGCGTGGAAAAAAATGATGCGAATGTTGATTATTTACTGTAAACCCACTTGGTGACTATCTAATTTGTAATTTGAGGCCTATATGCCTTTAAATCATTTCGTGCATGCGTTGAGCTCACTCTGAATATAATACCATCAGGGAGCTCCTCCAACTTATCAGGCTGTTTCTTGAGATCCCGGCTACATCGCGTGATACGCAAATTTCATAGAAATGATCAAGAGATGACTGAGCAATATTACTTCTATATAGCACTCAGATATATACACGTGTTCACAAAGGGAGCATTGATAGCGCTCGATAGTGTAAGGACTGTAAGGTAATTCCTCTGGCACAATGGGAAAGGTGCGTCTCTGTTTCAAGAGCAAAATGTATGGTTAAGGTGAATTTACATGTTTTTCCATGTATTCGTCACGTGAACGAAACATAAAACTTTTAGGTATTACAAATTCAAATAAATAAGAAATATTTATAGAAAATTTTATATAGGGAGTCATTATTGAATGGAGTATCGATCTCAATTTTTTATTGCAGAAATGGATAGAGGGTACCAAATTATGCTACTCTTAATTTTTTCAGATTTTTTGAGACCCAGAACTATTTTTAAATTACTAAATTAAATTATTGAAAGTTCTTTTAATTAAGTTGGCACCCCTGTATCCTTAAAAAAAAGGATGGGGACTAGATGCCTATTGACGCCTCCACAGGGGGGCTTGGCCGCACTTTCAATAATTATTTAAAAAATATAAGTTCTGGGTCTCAAAAAAAAAATGAAAAATTAAGAGTAGCATAATTTGGTACAGTACCCTCTATTCATTTCTGCAATAAAAATTTTTCATGTAGTTGTCCATATAACTATAAGCTGGTATTACTTTCTTATTGACAATAAAACTGCAGGAATAAAAATATAGAAAAACGTCATCAAGGTAGCCAGACATAAAAAGATCGATAGTGTCATCTTTATTCGTGTTAAACCATCATAAATCGTGTTCAATAATAATCATTTGTATTTTCTCCTCAGATATTACAAATTTTTTTTTGTGCGCAATCTCAGTGATGGATTGACGAAACTTGATCGTCGCACGGTCGACTGAATCTCGGTGACGGCGCGTGTCACATAAATATCAACCACATTTTATATACCAGTGACGCTTCGAGGAGCTCAATTTAATTTATATAACATTGTGATTTAAATTATGTTATTTTTACCAATATGTTAAAAAATGTGTAGAATACAGTAACAATTGCACTCTCTGAATATGCAATATCTATGCAAAAGTATCGTTTTTTACCTGCTAACTTATTTTAAAAATGTTTCAAAATCCCCATATATTAGATTCCATATCATATGAAAAATTATATTGGATCATAACTTAGTTAAAATATTGTTACATAAACGGTTAACAACACTTGTACATTTAGTATACAGTTTTAAAAGGTCACGTATAAAGGTCATTTCAAAGAATATTGACCCGTAATGGACCAATGAAAACAACCTTATGTAACAGAGAGGGGTTTACATTATAAGCTTTCTAAGCCAAGGGGTGGGAGGAATATACTCCTTTTTACGGACATAACCCCCCGCTACTAAGTGCAGCTTAAAGGCGGAGCCCGGCGTATTGCTGGTAGTTGATATTGAACGCTGTAAGGCGTGGTACGGTCATAATAAAGACTCCTCATAAGACGCTTGGCAACTGTGGCCCCCTCCACATGCTCCTCTAGTCGCGGTTTATCACCGCTTGCAAATACTTCAAGAATGTGCTGGGATCTTTGCTAGATATCGAAAAGTAAAAAATATAAAACACCCATCTTATGGAATAGTGAAAAGTATGTATAATAACGATCCATACAGGGACAATGTTATATGATTAATATCAAATTAAGGAGTAACTTTTGAAGCACATTAATCTCCTTGGCTTTTCAATGGAAAAGTTTTGACAAGTCAAAGAGTATGAAATATGACAGAGCAAAATTCAAAGACGTACGTTGTTATAATAATAAAAAAAAAAAAAGTGACATCTTATTTTCAAGAACAAATTCATAATAGAAGAGGCTAATATTCTCAAGAAACTTTGCATAATATATATAATACATATCGATTTTAGTCTATGATAGAAATATTTAGTAACTAAAAGTGATACCAAATTTCAGTACTAAATACTAAATATGCATGTACTAAAAATTCTGCAGGAAAATCTTGCTAAGTTTTCTTATTTTGTAAATAGCTCTATTAATATTATTTATATTTTATTTTTTAAAATATTATTATATGTTTATTGGCTTGAGGTAGCTACATTTCTTACAAGTGAATTAGTAAACGTAACTTTGGAATTTAATTTTTTCCCCTACTAAATGTACTAATTTATCAATGTAATTCCTCCTCTCCTACGAAAAAGTAATTGATTTGATTGCTAACTATAGAACGCTGATTTACCAGCATCAGTCTGGTCCAGATCTCCCGCCACGATGTTTATCATTCCAGACTCCAAACACGATGATTTACAACATACAAATTATTTTTAACCTTCTCCACACAAGCTTATAGTTTGTTTTAAAAAAAAAAACTAATTTTGGACTACTTTTTACCCTTCCACACACATATATTATAGAGCAGCTGCATAGTGTCTAAAATAAATTCAGCATACAGCAAAACCTTACATGCATGCAAAAATATAATTATTTTAACTAAAATAAGCGTATGTATCACTACATCATGGCGATTTGTTTACATGAACTCTCATGGGGTGGAGGGAAATAAACGGAAGGAGCGGGCGTTCCAATAATACCCACAGGATCTGTCTATACTAACTTTTTAACTTCAGTACTTAAATATAGAATGAATGCCAATACACAAAAATGCACACTAAACACATTATCGACTGTCAATTTTTTGAAGTGTTGACGCCATATTGACACTAACTGTTGTCTCAATTAGCGCAATTTAAGTGTTCAAGTATTTGAAGGGTTTGAAGGGTCTAGTATTTAGTGTTTGAAATAGCAACTTCAAACACTAACACAGACACTAAATTTTTTAACATTGATCAGCTGATGCAAATGTTTCCAACTTTTGACACTACGAAGTGTTGGCGCTAGTTTACAGTAAAGTTGTCTCATTTAAAATAAGTATTTATACTAAATTAGTGTTTGAAGTGTATACACTTTTAGTTCGCATTCTTTAAATGAGACACGGCCATAGACACACACGTTTTTAACTTTGATTTTTACAAAGTCTTCTACTTGCAATGGTTGAAACAAACCATTGTTTATAATGTTCGATAAAACCTTTTCCGTGCTGTGACGATGTAGTACCTGATTACGCCTATACCAGAGCACGGAACGTAATGGCATTGTTGGCGCTATAGTCAACATTCAATAATTTTGTAATTAGATAGCGCGATCATTTACCAGTAACATGTAATCAACAACTGTCCCGTATTGTTCCCTCTTCACCGGACACTTTTTTTACAAACAAAGAGCAAAAGACATTTAAATTGTCATTATTTCAATTAACTAACCATCTCTTTATCTATACTTAATTATACCAAACTAAATTTACTGTAAAATCAGTATTTTATAACATTTTCATTATACTTAAGTACGAACTTAAGTTAGATAGTATTGACGTAACGTGGCATCTGGAGGAATGCCTAATGGTCCAGTAACACGTGTGCACTACTGCCACGTGTGCTGACGAGGGGGAGTAACGAGGAACGCGTGCTGGTCTGACACGTCCATTCACAAACACAATGCAGACACAACCTCAGTATATCTAATAATGAACTACCGTGTGGGAATAAGCGTGCTCTAAGATTTTATCTTTTATAAAACTTCATTTAAATTGTGTGAAATTTTATTTCATTCGTCTATTGTGGTTTTATACATTGAAATTTAATAATTCTTTACTGGCTTAAAATTATCAGATTAAATGCATGAAAAGGAATAAAGGTAGGAAAATAATGGAATAATTAAATTTTTTAATAAACTGTGCTCAAAAAGGGAGAAAATATTGTTTTTATATTCAAGATTGAAATTTATAAAAAAAAAAAACAGATTAAAAGATTTCAAAATTTAATTGAATTTTTCCTGCACTTTTTTATGTCATTCACTCAATTCCACGGTCTTTCTTTCTTGCTACAGTTCCCTAATTATGAACACGACAAAACAAATCAGATAGAACGAAATTAAAATTAAGCGGTGCATGGCTTCATCGTTAATTTTATTTTTTTATTATCGTACTTTTTACTCTGGCTTCCAATAAAATTCCTCTTGTTTACCCATGCAGGGGTAAAAACAAGGAGGTTGTTTTTATAGCTGTATAAATGGATTATGTAAATTACTTGTTTTCAATTTCAGCAACAACAAGATTTGCTAGTACATCAGCACTTTTGCTTTTAAATTTATTGCAGCGTTATTAAATTTTTTTGTTAGTTGAGTCATATGTGCGTCATATGCTGATGTAGACGTACACATATTTTTTTTTTATTATACTTGTGGTAAAAAAAAAAAATCATAAAGCACATTGAATTTAAATAGCATGCTACAACCAGTTGTTGCTACATGTAAATACTTAGAATATATGTAATAATAATAAAAAAAAAATATTTGTACATCATTATCGTGTCTTATAAGAGTACAGTCAGAATCTAAAATAAACTCTGATAGATCCGGTTGAAATGTTTATCGAACTAAGTATACGTGAATTTCCTTACAAAAAAACTATTATATAAGAAAAATATATTGAAAATTTTTTAAACTAGAAAATTTTCAAAAGAACATGAGGATTTTCAAATAGTCTATAGAATCCGTATCTTTTGTATTTGACTGTACAGTTATACACTAAAAAATATATTTTTCTGTAAGGATTTCAATTCTCATTTTGTTCTCTATATACTAAAAAATGTTCTCTAACGTGTTTATTATAATAGGAGATTTGAATGCACCAAAACTTTTATTCGTTTTCTTTAAATTTCAATTAAATTTCAACCTGTATGATGTCTCTATCATACTCTCTTACAAATTTGTGATGCACACCTTCGTTATGGAATTATGCATACAAAACATTACAGCCTACAGCGGTCAAGCAAACGACCCTCTTTTTCTCAGGTAGTTTGACCGCTCTGTTGTCATAAAGGTCATTTTACCACTCTAGAACATATAAATATTGACTTATGGACCATCAGGTGAGATGGCTCTTGTTAGCAAGTACGCGCTAAGAAGATTTTTATAAATGGGAGAAGCATACATACACAATGTCGCAGGTAGAAATTTTATGACGTCACAGATAATTTACTAGTGGAAAATTTTAGACAAATCTTATTTTGTAATTCCATCTGATCTGTATAGTAAAATCTTAAAACATCAATAGAGCTCATTATATTTTTCAATACATGAAGCAATTTTGCATCATTGAAAGTTCATTTTAAACAAGATTTACATATATAGATAACAAAGGTGAATCTCTTTTATATTATTGTATTGTTGTCTTTTGTTGTTTACGGCAACACTGTATATAAGCAATATAACCATGCAGCGGCAAAAAAAAAAAAAAATACTCAAGAGATTATATTGTAGAAATAAGAGGTACTACAATATTCGTTTTTTCTTGGTTATTACGAACAAACAAATAGCAAGTACAAGACCTTGAATATGTCAATAATTGCAGTGTTTTCGCAATGCAAATATCTCGATCTTACATAAAACGTTACTCTTTTTCTCAAGGTTGTCTCACCTTTATAAAAGCTGGCATTTATAAAGACAAAAAGCTAAAGCCGGCAATATTCTCTTACCTTCTGTAATGTCACAAAATGTTACACTATAAAAATTCCATTCAATAAAAAATGTTTGAAATAACACACGACCGTAATAATTGTATGTATAACACAATTATAAAGATATATGTTTGTCCTTTACGCATCGCAAACTTTACTACCATGTATATACTACAATTATACATGTGTTTCGTATACTTTTTAATGTACGTATATAATTATATACAAAAAATAAACATACATATGTTTTTAAAAACTATTAATATAAGATAAAACTTTTTATAAATTTTATAACATCTATAAAACAGGTGTAATGTTTACAATAAGATTATACTATAAAAAAGTTTAAAATATTCGCATTTGCTGACCATGTGTTTCGTTTGACCTTTTTTTTTATGTATAAAATTTTTGCCGCCGCGGGGCGTCAAGTTGTATATAATATCAACATTGAAGATAACGTTTTGACCTACCTGTATGGCAGCTGACACCTGGTAATCCAGATCGACTCAACAATCACTTGAGTATTGTTACACAGCAGTGATTGTTATATACATTGGCGCCGGCGACGTGCAATGCGGTGAGATTTTGCCAGCCAGACTCGCCGTCTACTTTTGCTGTAATTTTCGCGGTGGTCGAGACGACCGGTTACCAAGGCAACCGATTACTTTTTTAAGACAGCGCTTGACATCTAGCGGTTTTTATTTGAACTAATAGAGGGATTTTAAAATGTAAAGTATGCAACTTTTTCAGCATGAATGAATAAGGGGTAGTCTATATGTAGGTGGTTGGGAACTTACCTTGGCTTCGCATGCTTGATGACAAATGTAGTTGCATACTGAAACAATACAAGGTCATTGTTAGACGATAAAACAAGCATTTAAAGAAACAAGCTGAACAATTCTTATAAACAAGTTGAGGAATTCGGTACGTTACAAAATAAAAATTCCAGAAATACATAAAAAAACTTATATACAACAAAATTTTAACATTTAAATATTAAATTGATTGAACACAGTTTACCTGCATTGGAAAATTAAAATGAATAAAATTAAAACAGAGCTTCAACCATGAATAAGTACAATAATATATAGTGTGCATGCACAGATTTCATAAGAAAGCATCGCATTTTATTCGTGGCCAGAACATTAGACCAAAATTTCCGAGTTTTTGTAGCGCCATCATTAAGTATGAGTGACATACGCGCGACACTGGCACTTTCCAGGGCTAATCCTCTGTATAAATATATTTAGATAATGATATGTTTTTACAGTAGTATAGAGGATTAACCCTGGCAAACCGTCTCGTGATGTAGGGAACTTTCTGAAATGTTGGACAATTTTGAGTTCATCATGCATGAAATCGAATAAGCAGCAAAATCAATTATAGAAACATTATAATTATAGTTATTGAAGTAAAATAGGTGTTCAGTATCATAATATGCGTTTCATTAGGAAAACTGCATAATTTTTTACTCTTTAAAAACAACGTTCAACAATTAAGGTAGAGATAATACGGATCAGCTGGCCCAATGCTAAAAAAATCCCATTCATAAAAATTATGAAAAAAAATTAAAATGTTCTCCTCTACATCCCCTATCAGTAGGTAAAATTTCAGGTATACAAAAACGAGCTAGTTTTTGAGTTATTAATTTTTAAAGTTGACTAATTTAACATGGAAGTTATTATCTCTACCTTAAAGCAATGATAAATATAATTACAACTCTCAATTATAGCTTATAGCACACAGAAATCTGTTAATAAAAATCAAACTTTCTTAAATTCCTTGAGAAAGTGCAACAAATTACCATCACCAATCCATCAAGAAAAATATGATAAAATTACTTTATTTACTTCCTGGTATAATTACATCATTCAAGAAGCGGCTGTTGAAAGCTCGTTGCATTAAGTACTATATAGCGATAAGAAAGGGCGGATTGTACTGAGCGCAAATAGAGACTTGGCATTATCTAAGCCACGTAATCCAAGCCGAAGCACGAGCATGCAAACAGACTGAGACTTGTTTATAAGCGGGTTAGCCACCAGATTAATTAGCCTTGATAATCGCAAGCAAGGAGGCGGGATAACGGCGTTAGAGCTGCGTTACATGTGCCGTTGAAACGTTGTACAAATAAATCTGTGTTTTGATATAAAAGTGACAAATTATTTTATCATCGTATAGTTGAAGAACGCCGTTATCCACATTAAATCAAGATACAGAAAACACCCAATTGCGTATAAAATATAAGATCTAAATTTAAACCAGGCTTAAATTTATTGATTTTAATTATTGCAATATTTGAAATTAACAAACTTAAGCCTGCATGGCATATAATTGGGTATGATATAGTGAAAAGTGGATAAATGATCGTACGATTCTCAGCTATAAATTATTTTGCTATATTTTATATTTATACAGATTTCAAATAATGGGAAAAAAATATGCACTCGAGCATCCGGGCGGTGATTGATAATTGGTAACATCTGATGGCATCATTCTTTAACTACTGACCATCTTGAGTTAGGTTTATATGGTTCCCTCAGTCATAGGGATGGATGGATTGCAAAGAATTTCTATACCGCCCGGTTTGTAAGGAACTCACAAAATCCTTAGTAATGCTAGGTTGAGTCCGGTTCTTTGCATAAGTGGTATTTAAAATGAGATGTGTGTTGCTTGGTACATGTAAAATTAACTCTATAGTTAGTCGGCTTGACCTTCTGTAACTCTTTGGCGAACAAATAAACAAGAATTTGTGCCGAGGAGAGTTGCGCGAATATTTGAAAGATAAAACATTCCAGAATTTAAGGAACGTACGGAGAACATCGCCATCAAGAATTTTACTAAATTAAAGTTTGTTTATCTTCAAAGTTAATTGAATTGTCAGCTTTGAAAGCTATTTGATTAGTATTTCTGTATAAATAAATATAGTGTTATTTAGTTGAGATGGGTTGGTTATAATTGCTTAGTTGTTAATTAAAATATTTACTCACATATATAAATAAATGTTAAATATAATTAAAAATTACATTTTATTTTATAATTAAGAACACTTTTTTATACATTTTCATCTCCATACATTGAAAAAGGTAGGGCTACATAATATTTTCTATTTGTGCATTCAAAATGTTCCTCTTCTTATGTGTCACATTATGTGCTTGTCAAAACGCATCTTAAGTTGATTTCAAGTTTTAAATTAAATTTTTATGATTTTACATAAATTTAAATGAACAAGTGAGAGGAATTTTATTTTCTCTTCACACAAGACTTTTAAAAATGGAGATCTCAAGCAGCGACTTCTCTCCCGATATAAGAACTCTTATCATAAATATGTAAAATATAGTGACTTGCTTGTTGTTTTTCTGTTACGTAAAAAAATTAAATTAAATAGAACTTCAGGGCTGGATCAAATCATTGCCTGCAGAGTAAAAATATGATGGAAAAATGACTCCTATATTGAGAGAAATAAATATTATAAATTTATTTGAAAGTTACAATTTCAATGAAATGTCACAGTCAGATTTAGTGGAACAGCTGCATTGCACCAATCACTTTGTGGTCCATTCCTTATGACTGACTCTGTACAAGTTGTAATTAAATAATGTATATAGTGCAGCCTAAAATCATTCAGTAATCAGTAATTATACATTGAATATAATTACGACAGGTCAAGGATTTCCAATAAAATTTCTTCTGTTTTAGAATTCAGATGACAACCGTAGTATAAAGTTTAGTGCAGATTCAGGAACGGGGAGACCATTCGTTCTTTCTCTCACTATATAGAAGGTCCAGAGTTAACGCCACCCACTTCTTCCTTCAGATTTGAGGATGGTGCATTCCCCGCGTACTGTAACCTAGCTGGAGTCACACTCACCACGACAACAGCTGGCCTGGCGCACCACAGGCTGGTGACAAAGGTGACAAGGTCGCGGTCGTCGTAACGGCTTGACCCGGAACGCGTGCTGCTGCAACTGGCCGGGCTGGAACAAAAACAAATTGTTACGTCACAGGCGAGAACAAGTTGGAACACGTCATTAATAACTCAGGTCATTGATAGGTCTTGTCAGATTTTGTGTTTACTTGGAATCAATCGACACAAATCAGATTAAACTGACAAGCTCATATATTATCTTGCAAAAAAAATCCATATATCCTTATATTATTTTTTTATACATTAGTCGAAGAATATTTCAGGTATGAAAAAACATTAACAGAATTTGTTCTATTTTTTTTTACCAACAAAAGGACATTAAATTGTACTCGGTATTAATTATAACGATTATTATGACTTTAAATATCAGCCCATTTCTCAACTTTATAAAACACTATATAGTCCTGTTAACATTTTTCAACTAAATATCTTTCGTTTTTGGTCTCGGACCAAAGTCAGCACACCGAGGATATTCTCAACAACAGGGGGAGGTGTGGTGACAAGGACCAGCTGGGCGAATCTGCCGGCAGACACTCGGGAGCCCGGGAGGAGGTGACGAAGTTTACGTCCCGTGAAAACAGGAGGAAGTTCCGCCACGTGCTGCACTTTGGCACGAGATGTCACGTGCGCGATCAGCTGTCACTGAACATCCGCCCTCGAGGAGTGAGCGTGATAGTGGAAGATATCAAGCAAAGATTTCCGCCAAGCAAACCGAATGACTTTATTATCACAGAACTCCGTATCATTTATATTATATGCATACATTTGACCAAATACTGCAGTAGTTCTATCTTTCCAGTGACGGTAGCGTATAACTAATGTTACCCATAAGTTTAACATGCGTGAGTGTGGCCCTTGGAAACATGGAAGTTCTGACAATTTTTGGTCAAATTTCTTGCCATAAAACATTGAGATAGCCTCCAGTCAAATTATGTTGCCGGATTTAGCCGGAAGTAAAAAGTTTCTGGACTTCCTGTTCATGTCTGCATTATAAAATTTCGAATAATCAATTTTGCTCTAAATTCTTATTACAAGCCTATCTGTATTAATTCAAGTACTATAACAGGATGGACAAAAACCTCTTACTTCTTATATATATAACGGCGGGATTATATCGAAATAATTTATCTGTATTATATAGAGAGATTGGTTAAAGCTCTTGGCAATAATTGAAGATTTCTCTCATGCAGGGAATTTTTACGGCACCAAATTGATTAAAAACTTAAGTATTTTAATTAGCCTTGAACTTGAACAGCTGGTGCGTTCAAGTAAAATTATTTGCGTGACAGCTACAGAAATATACATGAAAATTAAAATTAATTTAATTAAAAAAAAACTTAATTACCCCTCTCTAGTGACACATTAATTAAATTTAAAAATTTATGATGCAAAATTTAAAGGAAGATTAAAAATTCAAGGACGAAGGATACATTTTTTTAAAGGTACGAATGAAGAGAATATTTCAGAATAACATTAATTTTTTTTTTTTAAGTCTGGTTTTGTAATTTTATTAATACTTCTTACAAATTCTATAATATTAATTAATTATGTAAATTAATTCTATTTTAATGACTGAAATGTTTTTTAAATGCATATTCATGAAATATTCATTATAGGCCCATACATGCAGCTTTAGCACGCGATGCAATTTTTTTCGATGACATAATAATTTGTGAGATTTTTGAAGGATTTCTAAACATTCTGTAAAATTGTTCTTCCTTCTATATAATTATAATTTCATCCATTTTACTCCATTCGCATGCAGCGAGTGTATATTAATAATATAGTAAAAGTATCGTGCATATTGCAAACTGATGCTGATGGGATACATATAAATAGAAATTTGTTGTACCATGCACTAAAATCCTAAAATAACTTTAAGGGACTATGACCAGATGGTGTGAAGATTGCAGGGTTGCAGGGTGTTCGCTTGTATGTGCAGTAACACCGCACCCGGCATAAACTAATACATCATATTATAGTGCTATTATGTCTGAAGTATTATAGTGCGCATGACCAGCTGCTAGCAAAGATCAGGTGTAGCTTGATGATCAAAACATGCTGTCATGACATCCACGTGGTCAAGATTACTTTTCAGTAAAATATATAATATAATAGGAAGCATTCACATAGCACTATAGCCCAACTTTAGCCTTGATTTTGATCTCAGGTTAAATCGAGTATTAAAAATGGTGCTAAACCAGGGGCCAAACATGGTACTTTAAATGTAGGCTTAATCGGTGCTAATGTTAAATAGATACGTTACTGCACTCATTTAGCCCACATTTTTTAGCACCGTGTTTAGCATTCGATTTAACCTGTATTAAAAATTGAGGCTAAAGTGGGGCTACAGTACTTTGTGAATTCACCCCAATATTATCAAATTATTCGGTATATACGCCTTCCTTACTATAGTCTATATACTACATGATGATAATGACTGCCAAAATCAAAGCAGTAATCGAATGTTATTTGTGCACCAATGACGTCAGAGGTCAATTATTGGTGCGCAGTGTATGTAAGTTCCCCAGGGAATCACTTGGGCGGCAGCTGGTGTAACTTCTTCCATTAGGCTAAGCGACAGTGGCGGCGGCGAGTGCGGCCTCATTAAGATACGTGATGCCGACAGCGCCCCCTAAACCGACAACAAATCACGCGACTTCCCCGCTCTGAGCAATTCAATTAGACCAGTAGAACCGAATGAACGTCTGTATGGAGGGGAGTTGCTTTATATATTAGGTCTTTGGCTTGAGTAAGTGACTTGCGGCATGCGACATCAACTTTAAGAGGGGGACGTTAATTGTATTAACTTACTGCATCACTTTTTATGTGTTTGAGTAAAAAATGTAAATAAAAATAAAGTTTACTATTGTCGTCTGTCTACACAATTTTATGGTAAACAATTGTTTTTAAAATTGAAAATTTAAAAATAAAAAATAAAATCAAACAAAAATCAAACAATAACAATGTTTGTAAGCCCTGAATATATGATATAGTGAGTATTGTGACCAATTCTCTGCACTGCTACTTAATTTTCTATGCATTATAGTTAAAGTTGTTTCTTTTTCTCAGTTTTTTTTTTTCTTTTCGTATACAATCCAATAGATTTTTCGGCTATTTTAATGACGCTGGAAGCAATAGTGAACTTTTTTAATTGAAATCTAAATTTTATTATACTTGTTTTTATTCAACTTATATCGCAGAAAGATATACAAGAAACTGAATGGAAATTTCAATTAAATTCTATTTGACCATGTAAAAATGGACAGCCATATACAAATTTAATAGGATCTTTTAAAAAAAATACATTTCAATGTATAAATTGGCCAAATTGCTTAGCTTTTAGAGCTTCGATACCAACACATTCGTTTTCTATATATATATATATATATATATATATATATATATATATATATATATATATATATATATATATATATATATATATATATATATATATATATATATTCACAACAATGTTATCATGCAAAATAATTGGATGAAAATAAAACAAGAGATTTCAATTTTGTTAATTAATCATATAGTTAGAATAAAGAAGGAGAGTTTTTATCTTTTTTGAACCTCACACGTCGTTCAGGAACGAAATTTAATTTATTACGTCTCGCCGTGGACGATTCAATGCGCCATTGTGTAGTTTGACAATGACATAAGAGAATAAGATGTTATATATTTGGGAGTTATGGCTCTGACAAAGAACTTGTCATAACCATAAATAATATTTAGAGTATTCAAAAGTTTAAAACGCGGCTCTTTAAAAAAAAAAATGTGTCCTCATAATAAAGGTGTGTTTACATTTGGCGCGGGTGTGTCGGATGAATGTTTGTGTTAAATTCCCGACATTACCACCTGGTTAGGTTTAGAAACCCAGGTCTTTAAAATAGCTACAATTTTTTATTATTTTATACCTATTTTTATTAGTTTTGTCCATTATATAATTTTCTACAGTATTAACATTCCGCAATTATCATGTAAATATCTTTCTTCCCTATATAATGTGCCTTTTGACGCGTCTTATCACATACAATATTACTAATTTGTATGTACTTGTTATGGGCAAATAATTGGACGAATAGAAATTTAGATTTAAAAAAAAAAAAAAAATGCAAGTAAAGCTTAGTTTCCTATCTCATTTCCCTGATAACGAGCTGTTAGTGAATATGGTCTTTAAACCCGTTTGATCCGCGGTCTCTCATTAAATTATATATATAGTATATTCTGTCAGTGAACGAGCCGCCATGTAAACGCAGCTACACGGGGGATGTTTGCTCTCTCGCTACCCTGCCTCTCCATCACCTCAAGGGCCTCACTGACACGTCACGTGACCTGCAGCTGCAGGGGAGAAAGGGGGCGTGGTGATTCAATAGAACTGCAGCCCTGTTGTATGTACCTGCATGATGATATGATGTGCCGTGCAATTTTCATTGCAAATAATAGTTGCAGTGCAGTGTGTATAGTTGAAACCTCTATCATGGTTAAAAATGTCGTGTTATACATATACCTTATATAATATTAAATAAACACATGCTTGATCTCCCCCAATCAATAAACTTTATTGATTGGGGGAGATCAAGCCTATAAACTGAAAAAAATCATTGCATTATTTTATTAACTATAAAAGTATAGCATTGTAAATTTCTCATTTAAAAATCTATTGTAGCAATTTTTGTTTCTATAAAGTTTAAAGACCTCAGATAATACCATGTATATTGCATTAAAGCGCAACAAATTAAATTTATAAAGCCAACATTAAATATAACGTTATTTCTGTGGAACCAATTGGTAGCAACACGGTTATCAAACTTAACAATAGAACTAATTAACTGCTTTTTTTTTATTAGCCACGTGGAGTTTGCACTTGCATTGGTCATGCAGTCAGCTGTTCGTGACGTCATCATACATTAATCAGCTGATTGATTTAACCCATGGCAAATTCAAATTCAAATTCAAATTCAAATTTTTATTTCGATCATAGGCTGTACAGCATGGATCACGTCAATTATTACATTAAATATGTAACATACTTAATTCTAATTAAAATTAGCCTAAATTTAATAAATTTAAACACATATACCCAAACAATATTTAAAATATATATGATCTATAAAATTAATACAATAATTAAAATTGTGTCCTTTTAAACATCACATTAGCACCATAATATATTTAACACACAACTTTTAAATTCAATTAAAAGTCTATACATCTTGACAAAATAATTAGTTACTTTAACAATTTACTAGTAGTAAATTAGTTATTTAAAAAACACTTTTGCATAAATTGTCATATATTCACATAATTTATTTCTTCTTTTCACAGTACAATAAGTTTCTTGATGCACTTACTCTTCTTGTATGAATTATTATGAAAACTATAAAATTTTAATATGAAAATTTAACCACAATCACATGTTTGATGTTATTTTTCCCTTTTTTTTTTTTTTTTTTTCACTGTATCACATTATCTTGATGATCTTAATGGATGATAATTAAGTTTTACATTAATATATTGGTTTTCTCACTATAGTAATTATTATGCTGTGTCAGCTACGTTCCAGTTTGCTACATCTCCATCTGTTATTTTTGTGTCCTCTGAATAAAATTCTTTAATATTGTAATACTCTTTTTTTATTAAGATAGTTTTCAGTTTATTTTTGAATACATTATCACTACTTTCATCTCGCAATGATTGTGGTATAAAATCGTGAATTTTATGCGTTTGGTAATATGGATTATTTTTATAAAAAGCAGATTGGTGTTTTTTTACTACTACCTTCGATTTATTTCTTGTATTGTATGGAGAAATGTCGGAAACTTGATCGTATGACTCAGCATGTAGTCTTTTATACATTGCACATTTGTAAATATAAATACACGGTAAAGTTAACATGTTCAGTTCCCTAAAATATGTTCTACATGAATCATATTTTTTAAACCCTTTTATTGTTTTAAGAGCCCTTTTTTGAAGAATAAACAGTCTATTTAACATAACATTATCACTACCCCACATTATTATACAGTAGCTTAAATGAGAATATATATTTGCATAATATACAGACAGTAATGTAGGATCTGACACAATTCTTTTTAATGAATACAACAAAAAATTTCCTCTATTTATTTTTTTTGAAATTTCTTTTAAATGTACATCCCAATTTAGTGTATTATTAATATTCAACCCAAGAAATTTGGTATCACTTGCTTCTTGGATAATATCCCCATCTAGTTTAACTGTAATATTTATTGTTTCTTTACTTGTTGGTAATTGAAATCTGAGGAATGCTGTTTTATCTACATTTAACAATAGTCTGTTGCATTTACACCAATTTACAAGTTGTTGTACAGTATTATTTGCTCTCAGTTCTAAATCTTTTACTGTTTTTGCTGAGATCTTTGCATTTGTATCATCAGCGAATTGTGATATCTCATCAGCATCAATGAGGTGTGATGCCAAATCATTTGTGGTAAAGTTGTATATACGGGGGCCCAATTTGGAACCCTGAGGGACCCCAAGGGTTACAGGTAGAAGGTCGGATTTGTATTCATGATTAACATTTCCATTTAGTTCTGATTTTATTTCAACATATTGATATCTATCACTAAGATAGGATTTAAACAAATTTAAACTGGTCTCATCACAACCCATGGCATTAAGTTTGGTAATAAAAATGTCGTGAGGGAGGCAATCAAACGCTTTTGAAAAGTCAAAAAAGAGTCCAACTGAGTATTTCTTATTTTCTAAATCATCATAAATTGGATTAATAAATTCAAATATAGCAGTTTCAGTTGATTTTTTAATCTGAAAGCCATGTTGTGTGGGGGATATAATTTTATTATTTTGTTCGTAAATACCAAATTGCATATCCATTACAGCTTCAAAAATTTTGGCAAATACAGATGACAGACTAACAGGTCTGTAATTTTGTATATTATTTTTACATCCTTTTTTATGAAGGGGGTATACTTTTGAAATTTTTAAACATGATGGAAATATACCTTCTAGAATTGATTGATTAATTACAAAAGAAAGAGGAACAGCAATAAGTTCAGCACAAATTTTTATAACAGTGTAAGGTACATCATCTGGACCAGCTGCATTTTTATTTGGGAGGCTTTTCATAATTTTTAGTACATCAAAATAGTTTATGGTTTCAATTTTAAAAGGTGGAATATTTTTAGAATTGGTGGGAGGAGGAGGGGTAGTCAAGTTAACTTGAGATGGACTATGTTCCCCGTATTTTGATGTAACTAAATTTTTTGGAGTATTTACAAATAAACTATTACATTCATTAGAAATTAAATTAGGGTTAGTGATTATAGTATTATTTATGTTTAGTTCAGTAATTGAATTTTTATTTTTTTGATTATAATTTGTTTCAGATTTCACAACATCCCAAGCAGTTTTTACTTTATTGTCAGAATCCTTAATTTTTTTATCATTTAAATTTTTTATTGCATTCATTACCTTAATGTTGTGTAACTTATATAGTTTTTTATATTCAGGCATAATTGAGGAATCATGATATTTAGCTTCAATAAACATTTTTTTTAAATTCTGACTTTCTAATACAAGTTCTGGATGGTGTTTAATCCATGCAGGGGTTGTTTTTTTATTATAAATTTTTTTCTTGATTTTTGGAAAAGCTTCATTGAAATGGTACATAAAAATATCTAAAAATATTTTCCATTTTTTTTCTGAATCTCCATCAGCCGATCGAAGTTCACTCCAATCTTCTCGCATTAATAATTGCATGAATAAATCCTTACTTGCTTTATCAAACACACGTGTTGTCCTATAGCGACATTTACTGTTTGAAGAACTGCAGTTATTGTTTTGTGGCGGTGCATTTAAAAAAATTGTATTATATTTGTGATCTGATAAATTTGTAATTACCGTTTCAGGCAATGAAAATAATTCTGTTTTATTACATATTAAATGGTCAATGAGAGTGGACGATTTTTTATTATCATGAGTTTCAATTGAATTTAGCACACTTAAATTGTATGTTTCTAAAAGATCTGAATAAGATTTGCTTGCGGAATTATTTATGCAAATATTAATATTAGTATCACCACCTATAAATATTACGTCATTTTTTTTTTTGTTGTTCATGAATGATTTAATTAAAGTATCAAATTCATCTAAAAATTTTGAAAAATCCGCAGATGGAGATTTGTATAGAGAAAAAATGAAAATATTATATAATGGAGTTTTTATTTTTCCTCCGCAACATTCAAAAATATTTTCATTTACATTGATCCCTGTTAAAGGATCAATATTGACACTTTCTTTTGCAAATAATGCTACACCCCCTGATTGTCTTTTATTTTTTGTTCTTGCAAAAAATGAAATTAATTTAAAGTTTTTAATTCTAATTGACTCTATTTCATTATGTTTTAGACCATGTTCACAGATCAAAATTATGTCTATATTTTCTTTTTCTAATTCAATTTCAAATGAAGCCTTTTTCTTTTTTGTTAAATGTTGAATATTGATTTGCATAATTTTTAATCTATGAGGAGTAGCATTATTATTATTAACGTTAATTTGTCTTTTGTTTATGCTATTTACATTAGTTAAAACTGACTCTGAGGTATTATTTTCTCCCTTGCCATCTTTTTTTGTATGCGGAAAAAATCCTCAGCATCTATAAAATCATTTTCATCAAAGTCACTTAAATCTGAACTAGATTCATAATAACTACTAGAACTAGACATACTACGAGTGGGACTTGAATTACAAAAATTTGAATTCAATTCAATTGATTGACTAATTGAGGGGGTCATATTTATAAAATTAGACTGTACCTGATCGTCTTCATATATTCTCAATGATTGAGAACCATCACTGCCCAGGTGTAAAATAGTTTTACTGCAGGGAGGCTCTAAGATACGTTCTCCATTGCTGGAGGCGGCCTCTGATGATGGGACCACTGTTGTGTTAACACTAGTGGGGGCGACCTCTGATGATGTGACCACTGTTGTGTTAACACTAGTGGGTGCGACCTCCGAGGATGGAACCACTGTTGTGTTAACACTACTGGGGGCGGCTTTTGGGGGTGGAACCACCGTTGTGATGACACTACTGGAGGCGGCCTCTGGGGGTGGCATCACTGGTGTGATGACACTATTGGAGGCGGCCTCTGGGGGTGTGATCACTGATGTGAAGACATTACTTGGGGTGTCCTCCGGGGGTGGGAACACTGTTGTGAAGACACTACTGGAGGCGGCCTCCGGGGGTGGCATCACTGGTGTGATGACACTATTGGAGGCGGCCTCTGGGGGTGTGATCACTGATGTGAAGACACTACCGGGGGCGGCCTCCGGAGGTGGCATCATTGGTGTGATGACACTATCGGAGGCGGCCTCCGAAATTAGTTCCAGTAGTAAAACGTGAGAAATGCACGTAAGCATAAAGGAAACTCAATTACATATATTAAAATTCACCTTAAGCTAAAACGATAGGTTTAATATTAATAATTATAATTAATTATACTTTCATAAAATTATAATATAAAAAAAAGATGAATTATGCCGCGTGTATAATAGAAATTTATTTAGACACGGTATGTTATTTTGTATTATAGAATACGTGATATGATTTCAATTAATAATTGCAGGTTAAAATAATGTATTCTCTACCACATTGACGAAACGTGTTGAAAATTAAGAATTTTAAGATGTAATTTTGAGATTAAAATTACAGAAACAATTATACGAGAGAAAATAAATTATTATAGCGCAGTAAATTGTGAAATAATTATGTCTCCTGCTGTGTATTATGAATTAATAAATAAAATATCAACACACGATTGCTAAAGTGTTATAAATTAATAGTAAAAAAAAAAATATATTATAGTTTAAAAGAAATGAATTGCCACAGGTCACTTAATTGATTAATTATGATTGTTCTAAGTTAAAGGGCGCGGATTTAAAATTTTAGCGCCGATCAAATCATCGATTGCTTGGACTCTGTACTGATGAGATGTAATAAGAAAATGAACTTATTCCACTGAGCGCACCGATACTTTTCATTTCAGCTTTCATCACTTATCAACCTTCCCTTTAATGGACAACATACATGAAAAAAAAATATTGCAGAATTGAATAGAGGGTACCAAATTATGCTACTCTGAGTTTTTTCAGATTTTTTTGAGACCCGGAACTATTTTTAAATAATTATTGAAAGTCCTGTGATTTCAGTTGGCACCTCTGAATTCTTAATAAAAAGGATAGAGACTGGATGCCTATTGACGCCTCCAGGGGGTGTGGCCGCACTTTCAATAATTATTTAAAAATATAGTTCTGGGTTTCAAAAAAATCTGAAAAAATTCAGAGTAGCATAATTTGGTAATACCCTCTATTCATTTCTGCAATAAAAATTTTTAATGTATATTGTCCATTTATCAAGCAAGCCGATTTTGCCAACATAAATGACCATTTTCTGACCATTCTTCCACATCGTCTGTTTATAAATAATTAAATATATTATACACTTTTTTTGTTTGCCACATGCAGATATACGCGGCGATACAGTTCGTATTCACCATTAAAAAAAAATACTGATGCCTTTTTGTTTTTACAAAATTGGTAATTAAAACAAAAATTAAAAAATTAAAAACACACACGGGGCTTGTATCCTGTGTCACCACTGACATATCCAGGTGTCTTTGATTTCCGTGACGATATTCATAACTCGCGGCGGCTTCCTCTACATTGACGTGATCTCGTGAATGGGACCGGCAGCGGCAACTTGAGACCTCGCGCTTCCTGCCTGCCCCGTGGAACTAACGAGTGTTGCATGAGAGTAGATCATGTATGAGCAGAAATTTTAGCACTGGTTGAGATTTTACCAACTCGCTTTATAGTAATTTCTAATTTCAATGAGGGATTATATCCTTTATTGAGGGATTATGGTAATTTGTTTGAAAATTACGTATAATATTTATTTACATGAGAATAGTACGGATCAATCAAGTAATATTTGAGAACTTGAAAACCATTGGATGTCTTAAAACGTAAAAAATTAATTTTTTACAAGGAAAAGTATAATTATAAAAACATATTTTCAACAATAGAGCAGTATAACATTGCTGCAACAAAGGTCAAATTAGATTAATAATACATGCATGATGCTGCAATTTCTTTTCTTTATGTGACATCTCCTTGAGCAAATTGTTGACATTTACATAATTTTATGGGCCAGCTCCCTCAATTAAGTTGTTAAAAGGTTGCAGTATATACTGCAGTGTGCTTGCAACATATCTCGGAGGTTCCCAGCCTCGTTATCATTCTGTAGTGGGTGGGGGCGTGGTCCAAAACTGTCAGTCACAACAATCAGCTGATCAACATGACAACAGCTTGCCATGTGCGTTGCAGTGAATAATTATACAGAAGGTCACCTAATTAAATGTTTACTAAACAGCTTGCAAAATAATAAAGTTCTTTTTAGGATCTGTTAAAACTGGCATACAAAATTTATCATTATTGCCTAAATTTATAGGGTTTGAGAACATGAAACTAGTATACATAATTATAATTTTACAAAATTTTCAACTTCATATTAAATTACTAAATGACAATATAAACTTATTTATCATGCATATCATATTTATATTTAAACCTCCAGACATCACGAACTTTACTCCTGCCTCACGTGCAGTTCAATAGACAGAGAAATGCAGAGTTGCGTTTTCGGGGGAGTTAAGATGAGCGCTCAATCTATCAAAAGAATATTGGTTCACCACGCCTCTATAGACAGAGTGGTAACGCCTAAAAACATGCAAAACTCCAAAGCTACCTTATATACAAGTTCATGCGATATTTTCAGTATTTTTACCATGCAATGTGAATATAATATGTACTGCAAATTTAGCAATATCCATGATATACACAACAATTCGCAAAATCGGAAATTCTCGATTGGAGAAGAAAATAAATGTTTCTTTAGCATGTAGCATCTTCAAATCTTACGTAATGGAAACACGCCGTCATGCACATAAAAGTTGAACCTCCGATTACGTTGAAACAAAGCAGCTTACAGAGGGGCGTGGTCACCGAGAGGGTTGTCCCCAAACAGTAGAGGTCACGACACAATGAAATCTGGACATCTATCGAAGGTAAACATCGATACATCGTCACGAAACATAAATATTGAAACATAGATAAGATGATAATCGAATCGATTTATGTTTTCATGATATTTACAACAACTTCAGAGCTCTTATAGTTATTTATATAATATTTTATTCTTACTACGGTAACGTATCATATATGCGGCATCATCAAAAGTTCATAACATCTGGTTTTTCTATGATATATTAAGAAATTTAAAACTTTTTTTATATAGCCGCAGTTTAGATATCAATATCTTTGATGCTCTTTTTTTATTTACAGAAATGAAGTAATTTTAAAAAAATAATACACAACAAGTATGACTAACTCCCAAGAGCAAATCTTCAGGACGGATTTTCCATTCCATATCCCAGCCTCGGGTTATTCAAAAGCTGGACCATGGTACAACGTAGACCCATATATTTCCCATGCATGAGTTATACGAGTAATATATTCAAAGCAGTCTACCCGCAGCCCAGCAACAACTGGCCGTACATGGTATACGCAACAACATCAAGCGTTTAGCCCCTAGCATCTTCATTGCTACATTACAAGACGTGTATTTACATGTCGGTCGAAGTACTCGCAAAACAAAACAATTTATTTTAACTTATATTTAGGATAAAGATAAAAAACTGTATAATTTTAACAATTTTACGATCCTATTAAACGTCGATTGGGGTTTAATTTATGTTAAAAAATATGATCATGTTATATCATATTTTTATATTTATACTATACAGCATAACGTATTATGAGCGTGATACTGCGTAAAACACACTTTTCTATATTTTGTATATTATATGTTTGAATATTATAAGTTTGTATATTATATATGCATTTACATGTAATATATATATATATATATATATATATATATATATATATATATATATATATATATTTGTAAATGGTGGAAAATATAGATATTATTTCGTAATTGTGTCCAAATTATCATTGATAAAAACAGCAAGTAATTAAAAATGATTTAATTTTATTCACCCCACCTATGGGGTGAAATTTTCACACGTCAAGCTCAAAGTTTTATTTTCAAATCCATGCACTCAAAAAATGACAATAGTTCATAAACAAAAGAACAAAAAAAAATAACCTGTTAGCAGTTTCAAAATCATAATTTTCTCCTAATTTTTAATTAAACACTGAAATTGTAGCATTATCATTGCATTAATTATAAAGTGCCAGAAATTCTATACACTGACACTTTTATTTAAAAAAGCGCAATTAATTTAAAATGTTTTGTTTATTTATCTATACAATATTAAATAATGCCTACTTCATTGCAATTTCCCAGCTTTTATTTACATTGCAATTCTTTTGATATCACCGCTACATTATTATTAATATAGTACTTTAATTCAAGTAATAATTTTTAATGTCATATAATGGAATATTATTGTTCTATTGTTAATAACAAATAAAAATAATACAATATAACTTTCTAAAGTGACAAATAAGCTTGTCATATGAATTATTATTTAGAAAATACCAACCACTACAAACGCTGAAGTAAATTATGATAATCATTATTTAGTGCGTCTTGTTTTGATTTATCATTCATTCTGTTGAATGGTACGGTATGGCAACGTAGCCCAGGACTTACCTGCTGCATACCTGCATCTCATAACATACTCCGGTCTATGGGCGGGTCCGTTCCAGAGCATACATATACATGTGAGTGCCTTACCACGGTTAGGATAAGCAGGCAGGTAGCACGGAAATTAATTAATAGGGAGTAATCAAAATACTCAAGAAAATTACAGAATGAATAACATTGCACTGCATCCCACTTGCCATAAGATATATAGCCATAAGACGACACGGACGTGCATCTCTTATGGTCTCAGTTGCAATTTTTTTTATGAAATTATACGTATATTATATGTTAGGCATATAATATATATAATAGACAAATCTGGAAATGGTACTGGGGTCTTTAGATTCTTTAGGGTGCTGGTGTGCACTTGACCTTTATGATTGCTGACATGTAAACCTATGGGCATGCACGTTTTGTAGTTATTTTATGCATACCTCCTGCGAGTAGCCTTTTTTTTATTAACTTAATATGCTAGTGCCCGTATATTTACTGAATCAAGATTTTACTTGCTATTGGATCCAAAGTTCTCCAGGAAAAAAAAAAAGACAAAAATCTGTTAGAGAAGAAAAAAAAAATGTAACTAAATTTACTAAATGCAAGTGTGAAAAGAGAAAGATGACAATAATTATCCATATTGTAACCATTATTATTTTATTTATTTATTTATTTATTTATTTATTTATTTATTTATTTATTTATTTATTTATTTATTTATTTATTTATTTATTTATTTATTTATTTATTTATTTATTTATTTATTTATTTATTTATTTATTTATTTATTTATTTATTTATTTATTTATTTATTATTTATTTATTTATTTATTTATTTATTTATTTATTTATTTGATTTTATACATTTGACACCATGTGTGCACTCGAAATTATAACAAGCAGATGGGAAAGTCTTGCAAGATTCGTTCCTAGTGTTTTAAAAAAACACTATATTTGTAAAAATATTTATGATTACACATTTATTTTGACACAAGCTTACAGCTAATGATTGTTTTTTTTCAGTAGTTATTATATAAAGGATTGTAACCACTTTTTAGTGAAATAGTGCCATCGGTGCTTTGTTGCAATCCGCACCCTAATTTTTGTAATATAGTTTGTAGTTGTACTTTGGGTGAAATAAATAAATAAATAAATAAATAAATAAATAAATAAATAAATAAATAAATAAATAAATAAATAAATAAATAAATAAATAAATAAATAAATATACTTTCAGGTATAAAAATTAATAAACCATAATTCTCATTGGAAAACTAACAGTGAAAAGTTATCTAAGCATTATTTATTTAAATTATAGCTCAAGTTAAGACATAATAATAATTGGAGAATCCAATCAACATTCGTCAATTCGCATGGCACAATGATACATTCACACGCAATGCCAAAAAATCATAAATATGCCGGTTTCATGAAATTCTTAAAACAAGGTTTTAAAAATATAACTTGAAAGAAAACTGAAAAATTATCACCTTTAAATAAGTCTTCTTGCTAAAATTAGGCGTAACAATTGTAATTTTGCATGTGAAAATAAAAAATCTAGTTTCTGAAGTGGGCATGGCACTTCAATTCTTTCTACCATTGACTTAATCCATTTAGCACCTTTGTATTACCTCCCCCTCTATCTACCTTGCTTCAGGGTTACCTGGGCAGAGGGTGGTCAGCGTGAGCCACGAAGGACCACCTCTGCACCCAGGCGCGATTATTTCGAGACCGTGACAAATGAATTTGAGTGTCAGAAGTGGCAGCGCGCAGCCGGCGCATCCCAAACAATTCGAGCGATCTTTTTTCCCCTTCACCAGCATACCTCCAGGTATAATACAGTCCAGGTGAAAACGTTTTGTTGGCCCTACTCTGTTTAATTTTTAACATCGTAAAAAGTTTTAAAAAAATTTATAACTTTTCCTTCACTCTCTCTTTCCCTCCTCTATTCTTATGGTATTTCTGCATTTTACAGCAACAATTCTTGGCACGAGCTCACTTTATATTTTATATCTAGATAAGAGAAAAAAATAAGTCAAATATAAATATAAAAAGACATGCAGCTTTTTATAAATATATTTTTATTTTTTTAAGGTGTCTGCATATGATAACTGATGCTATTTTTTGGGGGAAGATTAATGTTTTATTGCTTAGTGCCGTCTGCCATACCCTGCTGTTTACTGTTCCTATTTGATAGCTTAGACAGCTGCAGTTATGTGCATCATATAGAAACTATAGTAAATAAAAGTCAGTAGTTCGATTCCTATAATAATAAATTGATGTTGATTATATAGATTTATCATTGTATGTTATCATATACAGCAGCTCATCAGAGATCTCCAAGATGTCTTATGGCTAGAAAATTGACAAATTTTTCAGAGCTCCAAGAGGTCTGGGGACGGTATGAAGCGCCACTGTCGTGAATTTTGTGAAGCTCCAAAATTTTTAGTAATTTCTGACCATAAGACGCAGAAGTCTCTGCATGGTAACATAGAACACAAAACATTTTTGAGTGAATATGAATTTAAAAATATGTACATATTTATGAACAAATTGCATATGTATAATACAACTTTGAAATTTGATCATATTATTTAAATGAATTTTTTATTCTCTTCTTTACATCATGTCTAGGAAGTAAAAAACTAAAAAATTCAAAACTTTTACACTAAAATTTTACGACAAATGTAAAATAATAATATTTTTACGATATTTTTTTATTTTTTTTTTTATCATTCAGGACGTTTATAAAAACAATCTTATCCTAAAAAGTTGTAAATAATAAAAAATATATAACGTCATGCATGTACTTAAGTTGACACATGAAATAGTTTACAAAAAAAACTTATGTTTTTATAATAAACTTGTGTGTGGGATGGATGCATTTTATTATTATCTGATTTCTGAGAAGCTGTGAAGAGTTCCTGACCCTGCATGGGCGGGAGGATACGACATGAGGGCGTACGTCGCCTTGAATTACCACTTGACCGAAGGCGCGCCCCACATGTAGTACACACATGGACAATACAAAATGGACCTCTTTTTTGTTTGTTTTCAAGTGCTAATCATATCAGTGTTTTACGGGAAAAAACTCTTCACTATTGGTCCATGTGTATGTTGAAAATAAAAAAATAATATAAATAGAAATATAGGGAATAGAGGGTATGATTTACAAACTTAAAATATAATAAAAAAATCAGAACTAAATTTAATTCAACATGCACTCTTAAAGGCATACAGGCCTCAAAATACAAATTAGATAGTCACCAAGTGGGTTTAGAGTAAATAATCAACATTCGCATCATTTTTTTCCACGCGTGATGCATCCGTGCGAAGTCGCAGTTCAAAGTAAGAAATTTAGTCCTTGATGACGTCATGAAGTCCTTGATGACGTCACAACTCAATGCTAATCGGTGCTAGCTGTGAGTTGTGACGTCAGCAAGGACTTTCTTTGTAGCGCGACTTCGCACAGACGCACCGCGCGCATGTAAAAATAATACGAATGTTTATTATAAACTCGAACAACACTTAATGTCTCTCTAATTTGTAATTTGAGGCCTGTATCCCTTTAACGATTGGTTAATGCCAAAAGGAGTAGGAGCAAGACTGGCCATAATATTCAACTTGATCTTTGACGTGTATAATGTGTATATTCGGGAATAGTTCGGCTAGTGAAGTTCTTCGTTACACTGACCAATGGAATGAGTTCATAACAACAGTTCGAAAACCATTTTTTGTTATTATTTATTTAAAAGAAATGTAAATTTGTATATTAAACTGTTCAAATTATCACTAGAATTTCAGCTTTATCCAGGAATATAATAATTATTTGTTGTCCAGATTTTACTGCCCATGTGTGTACTCACATTAACTATAAGGTGTTGATTGGTTACTTGTTCGTTAATTCGTCACTCCCAAGTTTCATCTTAGACATCAGAGTATATAACTTACAATATATAAGAGCGCTTTGTCTAACTTTTGTTTCCCTCCGCTCGTATAGCAAGACAATGGAGTGAAAAAAATGAGGTGCCGGGATTCATATTATGATCACGTCAACTTTTGTATGGCTTGAGATATAATAAGGCTTGCTTACATATAGGCGAGGAGCATACAATTAACTTGAGACTTGGTTATAAAAATAGTATTAAATTTGAAAGTAAACATTGGTTGATGATTTTTAACTCGTGTCAATTCATAATATACTGTCAAAATATAGACAGCTACGAATAAATAATATGAATCCTATTGTTCTAAAATAAACTACTAGTATTTTATCAAGTGAAGAATATTAATGATTGAAAATATACCATTGGATGGTCTCATACATACATGCAATGATATCATATTTAAGTCATTGTAATGATTTTATTTGCATTATTTTAACAATAGTACTTCTGATTACTCGTACATTGTTGTGTGAAATTATAATACAGTATACAGCTATATTTGGCTACATATACCGTCTTTCGTTCGCAATAATGAGTTATCTGCTATATCAGGTGAGCGCAATTAAGAGCTGAAAATAAACATAAAATAAAGCTCATTGTTGCTCTTATACTTGAAATAGCAGATAGCTCATTATTGCGCACAATCATGCAGGGATTTTGTATATATAACCTCAAGTTTATATACAAAATCCTTGCGAACAAGGGACGATATATTTTAGTTTAATTAAAATGGTGATGATGAAAATATATATTAGAGATTCATTGCAGTTACATAATTATAAACTGTGAATATGGGTGCAATGTAAGTATATTTATTACGTGTTATTACTAATAAATCTAATTATTAATTTATTATCAATTATGGAATCGATGTATGCAAATAATTTATATAACACAAAAAGAAATTGGCGATTTTCGATAATATGTCGAAATCTAGTATGTTGAAATTTACTATAAGTTTACAATCAATTTATAAAGCAGATAAGATCTTGACCATTTTCAATATATGAAATATATCGAATTTCTGTGAACGATGAACATTTGTGCACATCAGAACCGTGCGTTGAGATCTTCTCCCACGCAGGCGAAAAGGTCGCCAAATTTATTCGCCTCACTTCTCACCATCACAATGGTGGGCAAGGGTGAAGACACAAAACGTTTCGACCTCGAGCCGTGCTCCCGAGCAGCCTCGGCGATATTTCGCACCACTTTATGTACGCCATATAAGAGACGATTCAATACATTAAGGTATACAGAGGGAGTCGTAAATAAAAGGAAGTAAACGTGTGAATTGAGGTTGTATATTGAAATTTAATACTATTCAATTGAAATAGTGTCAATCTGATAAAAGTGCTGGTGAAAAATTGAAGTGCCCATTTTTTTTTACCACGATAGGAACATTATGCTTATTTTTAATGTATATTCATCGAACTTTAGTCATACTCTTAATTTTAACTTAACCCCAAAAAATATGCGGGTCAAAATTTTCAACTGATTTTTTTTAATGGTTCATATTTAAAAAGGGTCTATTTTAAAAGATTTAAAAAAATTTGAAGTTAACAAATAAAAACCATATTCTATGAAGCCTCATGCTTGATAAATAAATTTTAATCAAACCAAATAATTTTAACAGTATTGTAAGAAAGAAAAAGTTTTGAATATTAAAATTTTACCAGGCCTCTCAAAAAATTAATAATATGCTGATTTCTAAAGTATTTGTCTGTTTGTTCTTTTGGCTTAACTAACAAATTTACTGTGGAGGTGTGGAGAGAATGATAAACATTAAATTTGTAGAGTGTTTTCTATCTGTGATCAAGCTCTGAGGGGTCTGATTAGTATTATATAGTTTATTTGTTATGCATATGTAATGAAATAACATAGAGGAAATATGCGTGTATTTCCATCAACTATTTAATACATATATAGTTGATGGTATTTTTCCAAAGATATATTACTATGTTACCACCTTCTCTACCATTCCTTTTATAACAAAGTTTGAGGTGCGGCCTGCTTGCTTGAATGAAGATCGCACTCTGTACCGGTTCCTTTGGTCCAGCAAGAAGATGCTGTGCGTGTAATATGAGGAACATCTCAGAGATGCTGCGTGTCTTAGCGAGGAGGAGTGTTGTGTACCGGTTTATGAGATGAGATGATATGGAGCGTCTCACGTAAAACTCCAAGCTATATAAGAAAAGCTTGTACTTGTTATAAACGTGATAATATGGCCATCAACTGCATGAATTTTTTTCTTAATTGGAAAATATACATGCAGTAAAATGTAGGTACAGCGTATATTACATTAAATTGGAGTCAGAAGGCCAGTGCTTAATGGCTGTCAAACACAGCACATCAGGTGATTTAGTTTTTTGGTGATTCATTGTCGCAATCAAAATATATTAACATGTACCATATATGGCTGCAGTCTCTCATAATACATGCCAGAGACTGATGGCCAGAAAATCGACTGTAAGATTTCAGAAAGTTCCATTTTTACCGAGAGTAGCGCCACTGTCGCTCATAATTCATAATTATTTTATTACTTTTCGATTGTAGAACAATATTATAAACACGTCAGAATCCATGGATATTTAAAAACAGATAATTTGAAAGTACGTCAATAATAACAGAAAAACAAAACAGACAAATAATAACAAAAAAATTATCAAATAACTCCTCATGCAGTGTTAGCAGGAAACATGGATTCTGAAATATTAGCCAATAAGACATGGAGATTACTAATTGTCTATATAAATATATATGGATCTGTACCAACTTAAAAACGATTTTCATTTTCTTTGTATATTTTTAATATTTAGTTAAACTTAATATTTTTTTTAAAAATTCCATCTTTGTCTGCCTGTGTCATAATCTAATCTAAAATTAAACTGTTGTACGGTTAGACCTGACCGAGCAGCGAGGAGATGAATGGGAACTCGCATGAGTGCGTGGGAACGTGATGGTGAGAGATCTCTCGTCGCAAGCACTTTCTTCAATGAAGTGAACCTTTCAAAGTGAACAAATTCATTGTTTATCAGACTTCTATAAAACAAACGGGATTTATACTGTACCTCACATCTGGACCAGTCTTGTCAGTAAAAGAACTGTGGAAACTTCTGCTAAGAGTGGACGGTTCTATAATGGTGATTTAAAAATTATTTTACAAGTAGAACTATAATGCATATGATATAATATGATAATATATTGCATCCATATGAAAATATTCATAATAGCCGCATGTATACATATAGATTGTTATAAATTTTTTTACATCAATAGATCTATTGTAGCCAGTAGTATGCTCTTTTATTTTCTTTCTTAATGCCACCTTCATTGCATTAATTAGTAGTAATCGAGTTACGATAAAATCGTCCCCACTTACCGTTGGTTTGACGTCACACGACCCTCCCATTAGTATTGTATTGGAGAACAAAGGAAAAGGTTTATGACGTCAAACCAAAGATAAGTGGAGACGACTTTATCTACGTGTTCTCTCGGCCTTCCATTTGGCCCATCTGCTTGCTTGTAGATGAGTCATCCACTGCCAGTGTAAAAGTTTTAAATAAGCAAACTGTACCTCATGCGATATAGTAATGTTTATTTATTTATTTATTTATTTATTTATTTATTTATTTATTTATTTATTTATTTATTTATTTATTTATTTATTTATTTATTTATTTATTTATTAAATCTTTCATTGGCTGAAAATACAATAAAAGATAGAAACATGTGAGCCTATGGGGCAAATAGAAACGGCTGCAAAAACAACCAAATCACTATACAGTGTCTATTCACCTAATTAAACAAGAACATGGAAAAGCAGAAATATATACTTTATAATGTTTATATATTTAGTATGACTATCTAGTTTTTTTTCATATTTATAAATAGACATATCCCTTTATTACTTTCGACACCTATATCTATATAACATAATATCATTCACTCAGTATTGAGTGATGTCTTATACACCTCATCAGAACATAAAAACTAATTTAAAAATATGAATGAGTCATTCTATTATTGATTCTTTTTCATTACTGAAAAAAACTTTGATTAAAATCATAATAAGTAAGTATATATAGTAAATCATCATGCTATATATGATCAGGAAACTTTTTATGCTGGAATTGATGAGTTTTATCATTCGTTTCTATCACTATCATGCAATACAGCTGCCTGACACCCCACCAACGTATAAATATAACCAATGAGCTAATGGATCACGCGATCTGTCAGATTATAATGTGTCCTAATAAGATTGAACATCAGAGGTTTGTAGTACCTCATTAGTGAGATCACAGTATAGCATGTCACGATTTTATATAAAAAATTATACATTTTTGTACCGCAACAATAGTGACTTACAATAAACATTCAATCACGTAAATTTTCTTTAATCAAAATAATTTGATTTTCCAGCAACATAAAGTTTATTTTTTTATAAAATGTTACTGTAAAGAGGACACATTTAATGAAGACAACATGTACACTGTTGTTCAAAGAAATTGTCTCAGGTGCACCTATGAAATAACATGAACTGCTTGATTTGCTATAGCTTTATAAGACAAAGAGATTTAGTTCCCCATTTCTCCATATAACTACATTATGATAACGCTCATCAACAGAGCAGAGAGTTGAATTGTACTGTAACGAGGTGTAATATGAACTTACTGTATTTACTGACATTGGACAATAGTGTCACACAGTTATTGACCTCAGACGACAAACTGCTGCAGTTCCTCACAGCTTGAGCCTCACTATATAACATGCACTCTGACTGCACGCATGCACTTCTCCTGTCCGCTTGATGTGAACTGAGATAAGAGCGATTGATGCGGGACAAGAGCTGGTCAAACATACGGGGGATCAAGTCGTAATCACCCCTAATACGAGGGGTAAACAAAGGGGACTTTCTATTTACGTCGGAACTTGAACTTGAAATCAGTTTTTTAGACGAATTTATATTTTGAAGCTGCAATGCATACAGTTTCTTATATAGCTGATGTAAATTGAAGATATTTTTTTTTCTCTTTTAATTTTCAATTGCAAGCAGTCATGCAGTAACTTTTTAGAAAAAATATGTTAGAAAAATATTTTTTACGTAAAATTTTCAAATTATAAAACCGAATGATTAAATTTATTCAAATCCTTTTTTGTTTTTTTTCCGAATAAATAATGAAATTACAGCATACTGATCATTATTAAATAAAGAATATTATTTTGAAAAGTTCTCACTTTTTACTGTCAACTGATTTCTTATTCAATTTACTAGAAATTCTTGTTTGTTTTTTCTAAAATACCTGATTCCAGTTCTAAAGAGAAAATAAAATATATATTTTATATTTTTTTTACATACTATACTACAAAAAACCCTCACGTATTTTAGATACTTAAAACTGCATTTTTAAGTCATAAAAATGAAACACATTATAACAACCTTTCTCTATGGGTGGTCTATATATTTTTTTTATATGACTCTTTAAATGTAACCACTATGTATAAAACATTCTTTGCATAAAATCATTTCCCTCTACCCTTAATTAAAAAGCAATAAACCTTGGCGTGGTTTTTCTTCTCAAGCGCCGCTGGTAATACTGAAGATGCCCCGCCCACCTCCAGCTACCTACTTCACGTGTAAATAAATAGACGTCAATGCAACACTGTCTTAATACCTGCAGCACGTTGAAGTTACCTAGCAACGCCTGCCTTAGCAACGCTCTATTGATTTTTAATATTATTGGATTTCTAAAAACTTCACTATGATGCATACACGATTTTCTTAAAATAAAAATAAAATCAATATATGTTATATTTTTTTTATGAATGATGAAGTTTGATAATTTGTATTTAATCTATATTTGTTGGTATTTTTTTTGTTTAATAAATTAAATGACATAATATGATTAATTGCATACAACCAGGCTCTAATTATCTTATAAATGATTCAATTAAGCTGATTTCCCGGTATTCCCACCGTCCTATCTCGATCTTATCTTAACATATTTATAAAAAAATATATATATTTCAGCATTTAGTTTTTAGTGGAGAAACTTTTCTTGATTCAAAATCAAAAGAATCGTAAATAGGGGATTAGAATATGATTTCCAATTATTAACTATAATGTGAGAAAATTTACAACAAAATTAACATGGTGGCTTATGGAGAACAACGAAAAGCACTTGAAACTTGAAATCTCTATTAACAAAATGCTACCTCTAAAAGCTTCACTTTAATTCTAAGACTCCATATTATCAGAGGTCTTATATTACAATGTAAACTCTTTGATATTATACAGTGAATATGATACACGGACATGCTAGCCTTGTAAAAATATACAAAAAAATTAATTGATAGCAATTGAGAGATTACAAATCCATATATCCATCGATACTTGGCCAGCTGAGAATCGTCAAGTGAAGAGGTTGTTACGATCCAGATGTTCCCCATTCTTTGATAAGCAAGTCACTTTCACGACCAAGATTTATTGCTGTGTATCTTCTTAATGTAATAAATTAAAATAAGTGCATTATTTTAATCTCTAACTACTTCCTATTATAATAAAATTTTATATTCAATTTTTTAATCAATTTAATTATAAATTATATTCTTATATAAACATTTTAATAAGTCTAACATTGCAGCTGCACATTTCATATTTAAAGATAAACTTTATGTTTATATATTTTTACATATTTTTTTCTTCTTAACCACACAAGTTATGAATTATAACGGTGTTTGGAGTTATTATAAATGATATATTATTTTATGTCAATTTTCATGTTATTTAAACCCCACCCCCTTAAAAAAGGTAAAAGGTAAAGGTCTTGTTTATGGTTTATGGGGCTTCTTAACCAAACCAACAGGGAGAGGGTAAAATGAGAAAAGAGAAGAAAAATCTTTGCTGCCACGGCCAATTAAGTTATCCATCCCAGTATTTGTATAATTTCATTGGGGGAACGTGGAAACCTCAGTCAGGACGGTCGGTAATGACCTCCATTACCTCGCTCCCGACGAGTGAATATTGAGAAAACCCAGCTCTCAGCATGGCACGATGATTTAAAGCTATGATTGCTACACCGAGATTTAAAAAAATAAATTTTTGAAACAAAAAACATGAAATCTTTATTAATTAATGTTATCAAATACAACTAATTTACTATACATGTACGCTTAATATTTACCTATAATACTGGCCATCAAATGCACTTTTAAAATGCACTACTACACAATTATCTTTAATATCAAATCAACGAAGATAATCACACACGTAAAGAAGCTCATATAATGTTATTTTCTGTAATTTCACACATGCAAGTGAGAATATTCTCTGCTCTTACTTGGCAAAGTTCCAGCAGATGTTTGCGTGACTACAGCAGCAAGCACGATTCTAACATTTTTTATATTTTATTTGCATAACCCATAACGTAGTAATAAAGGTGTATGAGCATGAAATTATCGCATAAAAATGTAAATCGCTCTATTATAACGTACGTTATTACTTGTTGGCTCGTGAGCACATTGATTGCTTTCTCGCGCGAAGAAGCCTCCAGCTGATAGGGGGGCGTGGCAGCATGCATTGATAATAACACAGAGTTGCATGTACTGACTTGGGGGTTAAAGTTCGCTATGCTTACGTGATTACTATTAAATGAAACGAATTTTATAGCAATTTATCTTCAAGTGTGTCAAGTAAAAAATATTATATATACAGTAAATTGCATGCAATATGAACAAGAAATGTAGCATGCAGATATGTTTTTTTTTTTGTATATGTACTTGGGTGAATAAAAAATAAATAAATAAATAAAAAAGTCAGTTCAATTACGTTAATTAATTAATTAATTAATTACATTAATTACGTTAATGTAATTCCTAATATTAGAGTTATCAAAAAGAATTTGAATTAATTGCAAAAAAAAAAAAATTGATACAGTAAGTCATATAAGAGCAAGCACACGAAAAAAGGCTCAATTTTAAGCTTGATTTTTTATAAACAGTATTCAGAAAATTTCAAGCACTATAAATGTGAATTCCTCCCTAATGAGACTTAATTTTTGTACAAAAACTTAATATCTTTAAAAAAAAAATGTAGCTTTTATAATATAATTATGTATGCAGTCTTAATGGAGTATTGTCCTCAATTTTTTTTATTGCAGAAATGGATAGAGCGTGCAAAGTTATGGTACCCTGATTTTTTTCAGAATTTTTTGAGACCTGGAACAATTTTTAAAAAATTATTGAAAATCCTTTTTGTGACGTCACGCGGCGGCAAGTCCTATATTTTTCTTAAGGAGCGGCGTCTCGTGACGTCACGAAAATTTTTTTATTGCAGAAATGGATAGAGCGTGCAAAGTTATGGTACCCTGATTTTTTTCGGAATTTTTTGAGACCTGGAACAATTTTTAAAAAATTATTGAAAATCCTTTTTGTGACGTCACGCGGCGGCAAGTCCTATATTTTTCTTAAGGAGCGGCGTCTCGTGACGTCACGAAAAGGACGTCACTTATTGAAATTATTCTTTCAATAATTTTTTAAAAATAGTTCCCGGGCTCTAAAAAATCTGAAAAAAATCAGGGTAGCATAACTTTGCACCCTCTATCCATTTCTGCAATAAAAAAAAAAATGAGGACAATACACTATTCTTTGTAAATGCCCTCTAATGCAGACTGCAATATTGAAATAGTATTAAATCATATGAACTTATTCATGAAACAATTTACGTATTTTTTTGAAATATTTTTTTTTTTTTTTCATCATAGAATCTCTTCAAATTTCCAACGACATAAATGATTTTAAAAATTCAAATTATAAATAAATTTATAACCCACTACCTGTCTATAAACATAAATACTTCATTCCAAATTGAGTCACACCTTGTGGAGGTATTAATTTGGAATGCAGCCACATGAAGGTGAGATTAATTTATGCAAATCATCTTGTTAGCAGGCAGTGTGCTGCAGGTGTTACAATTAACCCAACCTTGATTTATATCGACGTTTGCAGGACAAATTTCTCATCACATCAAGTAAATAACATTAAATTATATATATGAATTAATTAAACCAACTATAAACGAGATTTTAATTAACACTAGATGGTGCCAAACCTTTAACTTGTGATTAAAAAAATATTTTTATGTAGCATAATTTTGAATAAAATTGATTTAATTTATTCTTACATATTATATTATGTCATGTTATTGATTTGTGCATTGGAAAGTTTGACCAATACATAAATTTGGTTTAATTGGGAAGAACATAATTAGCTATACAAGAAATTAATAAATAACATACTGGTTTTATGATGTCGTAATTAACTTGAGATAGAAAATTGTGCTTTAATTGGACATAATTTATAAAGTTAATCAGGTTTCTCAATATTAGCGATTAATGTTATTGAGTTAGGCTATATTACTATCACAACCAAAAAGGTGTACCCCTCTCCTTATGGAACTTGTATGCTATTCATCAGGGGTACACCTTTTTGAATCCGATAGTAGTTAATGCTAACCGTGGTTAGTGATAACTGATAAACCTGGTTATCATCTTACGTGAATCTCATTATTTCTCTTCAAAAAATGAGTATTATTATATTAGTATAAATATAAAATTTCTATACTTTTGTGCCATCAACTAACTGTTATTTTGTCAGCATGTACAATTAAATTGGCTGACTTAAATTTGAATTAGCACTTGAGACCTACAAAGGCAGCCACTCTGACTCTTTGACACAAAAGGCCACCCTGCATGGTTACACTATCATAATACTTATTAACCATTAAGCGCCTATCTGGAGTGTCCTGGGCTAGGCCAAGTGTTCATTTCCTGCGCCTTGACGGGACCTTGATATCCCGTAAGGTTCATTTTCTTATAATTTAACCCAGAGAGGAAGTCGTAATGTCACGCCCCCTTGTATAGACGTGTGATGGACAACATGCAAATTAAAGCGGGCGGACACAGAAGGTCATACATTGCGCATGTTGGCCAGCACGTCATTCTCGAGAAAAAACTTTCAGCACCCTTGTACTTTGCAACGACGTAGGCGCGATAATCATGAGCTCACATTACGTCAGTATACAAAAAATATTAACATTATATACTATACAGCTTGCATGCAGTGACTTTAAATATCAAAGGAGAGATTATAAGATGAGTTTAATCCAAGTGTGTGAAAGACAAAAAATGTACTTTAAGGGATTTTCCATATTTTGTACTTCATATTATATACTCGACCATATGAAAGTATATATAAAGTGGCTACAATAAAATTAGTATTTTAAAAAATTGACGTCATATGCCACCATGAGGAAAAAATCAAACAACAAAATTAAAACTTCTCCAGATTTAATATTATAATATTGATTACTTTAAGACTATTGAGATCTATTTTTTTATTAATATAATATTCGTTAAGTTGACAACTATAGCAATTATAATGAATAGCTGGCGAAATGGACGCCTGCAAGTTAGGCAACTGTTTCAGCTCTGATCTGCCGTCGAGAGAAGCAATGTCATCTCACATTGACAAATTAGTTTTTTCAGCTTTTATTTTTAAATTTGATTTTACAAATCTCACTAATTATTTTGGGATCGTTCTCATGTGAGGCTCTTAATTATTTTATAATATATCATTTTTACACATACAAATTATCAAAAATATATTTTAAAATCTTTAAAACTCGTCCTTAACACGTCTAAAACTAATCGTATTACGTCTTTATACATAAAAAACATGCATAATATTTCTTCGTCGCTCAAATAAGTAAGGACGAAATCATAGAAAAAATAATAAAAAATACTAGATATAAAAAAATAATAGTTTTTTCCATAATAAAATGAACAATATTTCTAAAGGTTATTTCACTGCATATAGTTCGTGTTTTTTTATGCCGCAACAAATGTAGTTGGTGACGCCGAAGCAGCCGCAGACGAACGAGAAACGAGAGAGTATGTAAAAGGACCTTCACATTTCATGCTCGCTCTAAAGAAGACAACCAATCTCGTATTTTATTACTTTTTTTCCGCGAAAATGTTGCAAAAGAGGAAGAAAGAGACGAGAAAATACGCTTAAAATAAATAAAATATGAAATTTATTTCAACGCAGGGTACAGTACTAAGAATTGACAAAATAAATAGTAAAAAAAAGAATTATTGTCATACGTGACAACGTGACACGTCCAACAATGTAACAAGCTGCATTGTTGTTGTTCTTACATAACAAACTAAAAATAAACATTAGCAGCACATTAATTTAGACATGGCGGGATTGCCCAAGTCAAAAGATGACATCACCATCTCTGGACCAACGCCAGATTGCGTCATTTTGAGATGCATTAATTTATATGTCATTTTTTTTGTTTGTATCCGACCCGCCCATATAGACAAACATTAGCATCAGAGATAAACGGATGCAATCAATGTCACATCTGTCAAAAAATTAATTTTATTGTGTTTAATGCAATTTTTCATATAGCCAATTCTATTGAATCTTTTTTCTACCGCTCATTATTTTCTATAATAAACTGAAAAATGGTTCTATAGAATAAAATATTAAAAAAAAAGTAAGCAACTGCATGTTAATATGCTAATGTAAAAAAAAAAGAAAACTTATAAGAAATGAAAAAAAAACTATTTTTTTAATTTTTTTTACTTATACAAATTTAACTTCTTAATTCAATCACTATCATTTTAATTAAAATACCATTCATTATAGACGAATCTATAGAATTAGATAATGTCAAAAATTATCCTATAATAGATAATACAGTATAATAAAAAAGCAAATATTTACAACAAATATTTTTTCTTTCTTTCCCCCCCCCTGCTTTTTTTATTATTATTTTTTTAATGTAAAAAAGATACTAATTTGACCATAGCCTCATGCAGCAACCTCTATTTAAATCAATTAATGCTATTCTTCAAATGCTAAATATCTTGAAAACTAGAAGAAAAGAAATATCATGATGCTAGTACCAAAATTTTCAGAATTGTTTACCATCTATATACTATATACTATTACAAAATATGAAAAAAAAAAATTTTTTTTGCCACTAAAAATAACCCTCAAAAGGAATTATTATTATTTTTCTCACCGTTAAAAGATCATACTCGGAATACGTTACAGCAATTTGTAGCGGATACACTGTAGGATGAAGAAAAGAAAAGGGAAGATATTTTTTCACAATAAAAGTCTTTACAATATATACGACAATCACGCTTTTGCTGGATAAACATCACGACTTTAGATAAGTAAAGAAGAATTTCTGTTACCATTTTAACAAAAGATCACATTTTGTAACACAAAATTCCCATATAGTGAATTTCAACCTTATAAAATAATTACGTCATACAGTAAAAAATCTCCATAAAATAAACATAATTATCACATTCCAAATTTGGTACCAACATTAACAAAATAATGAGAGAGGTACGTAGATTTTTTAATTGACATACGTGGTAATTTTATAGAGATCTCAATTCAAATCCAGGTGCAAGTACTGTGAATTGCCGTGTATGGAAAAACATAAAATACTTTTGGTCCATTGAAATTACGACATATAAAGAGAGGATAATAGCGAGCCTTATAGTAAGAGATGCTCTTTTCACGATAGCACGTTCGGCACCCCAGGTGGGCCTAACTTCAAGAAATATAAACATTAAGGTATACCAAATTTGCACGCCATCTATCAGAATCCCCATAAACTAAGGCAAGCAATAGTTATATCTACTGAAAATTACATTTTCTGTATTCTAGCTCTAATTTTGTTACCAAATTTTCACAAAATTATTAATTTTATGTTACCTGTTATTATAACCTAAAGCGCAGATATTATACGAAAGACAGCTGCATGCTCATTAAAGCGAGAACGTGTTTGTCCTTACTTTGCTCCCCTTAACTTGGGGTGGGTCAGAATTAACAAAGTTTGAAGTTTTTCCGGTCCGATTGACAAGTCCAGTATGTCACACCTGGGGGGAGGGGGCACCACAACACGCCTCAAGCCACAACAGTGTGGTGTGAACGTTACGCCTATCTTTTAACATGCAAAAATCATAAATTATTCATGTAACAAAATTACAATATCCTATTTCAAACTCTTTAAGAAATTACTTGATGGTAAATGGTAACGGTGTATTCTTTTTATATTAAAATTATGTTAAATTAGGCATGACAATGATGCTTTTGAATTGTATACAAAAGATAAATTTTAGTACGCAAGCAAGAGATGTTGTGTATATTTCTATATTGGGTGGAGTTTTTAAAACGTTGTCAATTTTGGTAACAATAAAATGAACATGCAACATTTCAACATGCATATTTTACAGAGAAAATACTATCCATGAGAAACCTTACCAAAAAATCCATTATCATTGTAAATTATACAAATATTTTTTTAAATTTTAATTTCTTAATTTAGAATAAATAATTATGCATTTATTCATTACAATGACTGTGTAAATTACATGCTATTGCTTGCATTTGCACATGACATCGCTTATGTTCGAATTAAAAATTAAAAGCATATCGTTACGAAACTTGAATATTAGATAAACATCCATGGTAAATTATTTTAGAACTTTATTCACTTTAAAAATTTACACGAGAAGTTAAAACACTCTATACTACTGTGCTTTAAAATTGCCAATTTTTACTAAAACCGGTATTACACGATGCAATTTGTCTAACACACAATTTTTCTTCACAAGAAAATGTCAACTCCATTTAATTGAATTGAGATAAAATTTTCTTGTAGAGAAAAATTATATGCAAAATTTTATCGTGTAATACCGACTTAAAATATGACATTTAAAAAATAAAAATCAGACTTGATAGCTATTTTATTGCAGCAAATAGCCTTCAAATTCAATCTGCCATATATTATCATCTAAATTTTGAAAACTTCCCCTGATTTTTAGCCACCTTTTTACAATTTAAATATAATTTACTGTGAACTTTGGAATTTGTGTTGTCACTTTCCTGTGTAGTAAATTTGTCATATCTGCTACAATATAATTCTTTTCTGTATACATTGTCAAAAAATGATACTTCTGACCTTTCCAACCACACGCGTACTTTTTCATAAAGTCATTATTCATGTGGGTACGTGATAAAAATAAGCTTGCGTGAAACCCTAGATTGTTTCCAAGGATCGGGGACCGTATTATGTATCACAAACATTTCCTTCCTGTATAATACTAATGACTTGATGGGGGCGGTACTGCGAGGGTATTTTCAGCAGCCGTGTACACTACACAACACAAGATACGGACCGATCCACTTCAAATGTCACAGATTGTATAATATCAATGGTATTTTGGCCAAAAAATGTACCAATAAATCAGGAGATTCCATGTTTCCGCGGGATGGTATATAGTGCCAATGTCGCCCAGCATTAAGCGACACATGTGCGATAGTAGTGCCAATATATTATACCGTCGCGGGAAACATGCAAACTTTTGAAATCTTGACCAATTTTCCGGCCATAAGACCCACAGGCCTCTAAAAGTATAATATTATTGTTTCAAAGTTGTCTGTATTTACTCTAAAGGAAGCGAGTCATTTTAATTTTCTTATTGATGCATACTTGTCGGCATAAAATATTTCCCTTTCGCAGCCTTATTAATCACCATTCCTGTGTTATTGTTATATGGCATCTATATAGTGATTAACAAGGCCGCAAAGGGAAATTTTCCAAGGCGACGAGTGTACCTGAGACCAGAATCACAATTCGCTTTTGCATGTACTTTTGGTGCACAGAAACTTCAAAATTGTACGCATTTAAGTGGTTACTTTAAACCGATACAATATGCCACGCCCCCCATGATAAGTGTAGTATTGTTTTTGTAGAAGCATGTACACGCACCCCCGTCCCTCAGATTCTAGGGGTGGGCAGATATTGAGGTTAAGGGTCAAAAAACAAATCTAAATATATATAAGAAGCGTATTCTGTTCTAGCTTTCTTCCATTATTACATCTGAAAATACTCCATAATAAATCTGTCAAATGAGCCATGCTGCATCATGCGTCATTCTGCCACACTTTTTTTGTATTTTGTCATGAGATCAGAGAGATGACACTGTAAATTTTAAAATGCAATGCATCAATTCAATCAACACAACCAAATTTAGAATTTGTTTTCTCACTTCCTTCTAACACAAAGTAACGCCACGCACATTTTATGCATAAATTAATACAAAAAATTGTCTTTACTAAATTTATGTCTCTATAATTTCATCATAATGAGCATATGACTGTCATCATTATGATATAGTCAAATTAAGTTTATAATTCCCACCGGAAGTACCTAATATAAGTGAAAGTTTCTGGCCTTCCGGTTCGTATATTTGAACTCAAATTTTTGCAAAGTACTGAATTGTTAGCAAAATTTTAAAACTCAGACATAAACAAAGAAGTCTGGCTTCTCAACTCAATTTTCGGGAAAATAAACTTACCTTGACTGTATTTCAAGCTAATAATCCGAAAGTAAATGATAAATTCTATTCTCGTATAAGAATTTTAATGTAGTTTAAAGCAAGTAAAGAATGGCAATTCTGTCTTCATAAATCGCCTGCTCACAACATATCGTTTCGTGGCGATCTGACGGGGGCGGACTCGGCCTTGGTTGCGGGGGCGTGCCGAGGAATGTGGTTGCCGCCTGCATGTGTGGGGTCAGGGGTCAACCTCATGAAACAAATCACGCGCTCATTTGTGGTGGCGGAGTGAGCCCTCGGTGGCAAAGGTACACCTTGTTTATCTGAAAATTTTATATCAATGTATATTATAGTCAACAGTTCAAGTAGGCAGGCCATCAAGTGGGTAAATTGCAGAAGTTGAGAAAGTAACCATAATGCAGTAACGTGAGACTATGTGAGTAATGAAAAGAAAGAACTAACCTTTGAATGCACAACATACATGAAAATTTTTTATTGCATAAATGAATAGAGGGTACCAAATTATGTTACTCTGAATTCTTTCAGATTTTTTTGAGACCCAGAACTATTTTTAAATAATTATTGAAAGTGCGGCCACACCCCCTGGAGGCGTCAATAGGCGTCCAGTCTCTATCCTTTTTATTAAGGATTCAGGGGTGCCAACTGAAATCACAGGACTTTCAATATTTATAGTTTATAAATAGTTCCGGGTTTAAAAAAAAAATCTGAAACAATTCAGAGTATCATAATTTGGTACCCTCTATTCATTTCTGCAGTAAAATTTTTTCATGTATGTTGTCCATTGTTGTTCATTGTTGTATATCGACGTTAAATTTTCAAATAAGCGCATTATACATGTATAAAAGTGAGTGCACTCACTCTTATACATAAAGTTTACGTTTCCAGCATTCAAATCTCCTGGAATCTTCATATAAAACGGAGACAAGCATTTTAAGGTGAACACTTATTGTTATTTTTATTTGAATATTTGGAAGTAAAATTTTCTGGTATTTCAAGTTTCTCGCCCTTGGTCAAAATACCAGCTTCATACAAATATAAACGAGCCAGGCTTCTGACACTTTGGAGATGGCACAGGTAAAGATTGCGACCTGAGAACCCCTAGAGAGTTGCGTTGCAAGAGTGACTAGATCATAAAACATACAGACCGCTCGGGGTATTAGCTAGAACATAAAGTTGTCGTTCTTTGAATGAACAAAATTATTTGCTTCAATGAAAACTAATGTTATTTTATAATTTCATTCATATAATATTAGCAGTAATAAAATACTATTACCTTGTAATACAACATGTTTTATAGTCCCCAACCACACCTACAATACAAAATTAAGAAATCTGAATGCAAATTTAGAAGGAAAATTTCAGCCTAAAGATCATATCTTTATGGCAGTCAGCTGCACGTGATTTCTGTGAGGATCGAGGAATGAGTTTTTCATTCGCAAACACAGCAGGGAATGTGCGCTGATTTAATATATTCTGCTATGGGTGTCTCCTCGCTCTATAATAGCAGAGACTTGGTTCTTCCCCGGTGGTCCGAAGATAAGCGTGCTAGAGATCGAAGTTTACAAACGAAGTTACATGTGGTAGCATTTTACATTGAAGTCTGCACTTGAGGAAATTTTTCTTAAATTTTTATTTGTTAAAATTATATTATCGTTTTTCTGATACGTAGTTTTATGACTTTGAGAATGCATTTAAAAGTTTACAAGTTTACACGAACTCTATAATGCAAATGTAAAACTATAGTACAGTGTAATCCAATTAATAATAATAATTTTATTGTTTATTGGGTTAAAAATACATAGTTTGGAGATAAAAATATTAATAAATAAGAATATCAAAAAACAATTGGTGAATGTAAAAGGCGAAAGCCCATGTACACAAAATACGTACATTTACCCACAAGAATTAAGATTTAATTAAGATTAAAAATATCCTCCAATCAACACTTGCCAAATATTGCTCTTCATAATAATCAAAATTCTCCTGTACACTTCGGGACATTATAAATGTTAACATGACTTAGTCATTGCTATTGCTGCAGATCCAAGAGATGCAGATTTGCAGTTAATGGGCAGGTAAGAAAAGTAACCAGTCTAGCCATTCCAAATCGTTCACCATGCCTCCAATAGACAACCAGAATAGAGGTAACGTTCGTGGTGTCTCAAGGTGTACACATAAACACACCTCTGTGTGCGCTGTCTTTCCGTCAAACTAAAGCCTTAAATTACGATTTAATAGTTCCTAGAATCTAATTTGTATTAGAATATGGTGATCAAAAATATGTTTAACAGAAATATTGAAATTCATAATTCGTAGAAATCCATACATACAGTTACCTCCATCATTTATCATTTACCCATTGATCTCCATTGTATTGTCTTCATGTACGTCATCCGGCTATTAATAATATTTATTATTTATTTACTTCCTTATAATTTGTATTTAATATTCATCGCTTAAAAAAATAATTATGAATATTAACAATGATTTAAGTCATACACACATGGAGTTGCAAGTCATTATCATTTTTTATAACACATTATAATTTAGTATAATTTATATAATGCTAAAAATAAGATGACTTCTGTTGTATAAATTACTTCTGTTGTATAAAAATGTTGTCTCATAAATTCAAGAAATAATCTTAACAGATGATTTGCTTTACAGTTTACCTGCAGCATATAAATAATTATACGATAATTTTTAAGCACTTTATTAAAAAAAAAAGTTTATCTAGTTTCAAAGCCGAGTATCTCCATGAATTTCGTGATAAAATGTTCACTTTTCCACGAGTCACATCCTTGCAGCAAATTGGAGATATAGATTCCCGGCTTTGAAAGTATATGTGAAATTATGCGACTATAATTTTATAATAGAAAGACGCATCGATCAGAGTAATTTCATTTCTAATCCAAATCACACAATGTGTATAATAAGGTTGATAAGAGACTTTTATTTTTTTTTTTCTTAACATTTCAGACTGAGGGAGGGACATAAGGACAGCATTAAATCTAATGAACTTGACGATAAGGAACAACAAAAACATTCAGCTCTCCACACAGACGTATATTCTAAAATAAATACAGGTTGTTATAACAAAACACTTGTCATAAAACTCATATTATTGTAATGATAATAATTAAAACACCTTGACAGATAATTGTATACACTGTTGTAAATTACTTACTATTATCTTTATATTGTTTATTTAATACACGCAAGACTTAATACGGGAAATGTTCGATACTGCACGCTACATGATGCTAATTGCAGTGTACGACAATGCACCTTGCTGTTTAAAACAATGAACCATTGTTGTATAGCCTCAGGCTTTAAATATTTAATATACACAACAATGAGCTTTATTTATACTGAAAATCAAGGCTATATTTCTATAACAAGCAAGCAGTGGATCATTATGGTCTTAAAGTGCATGAAGTGAGCTTAATATTAAAGTATACACTTATAATTTCTTGTCATCAATCAGTTGTTTTAATTCCTACTTATATTTTTATACATGTAGTAAAAAGTACCTTTGTTAATTATCTCAAAATTCATTGAAGCCCATGAAAACATGTACACCTTTAGGCAGCACAAACGTTACACCTGTTCTTTTTGTGGACGTTGCCACGAGGTGTATTAGAACGATTTTGGGATGGCTACCGAGTATATTCTTCTTATGGGTAACGTAACGCACCCAATGTTTAAAAAAAAAAAAAAAATCCCACACATGAAAATTATGAAACATATCTTAAAATGTTCTCCTAGCTCTAAATCTCCTTATATCAGTAGCTGAAATATCAGGTACACAAATTCGATCAAGTTTTCGAGTTATGAATTTTTAAAGTTGACTAATATATGGAAAATTGGAACTCCCATGTTAAATTAGCCAACTGTATATATAAAAATTAATAACCCAAAACCTATATAGATTGAATTTGTATGCCTGATATTTTAGCGCACTGCAATAGGGGATGTAGAGAAGAACATTTTAAGATATGTTTCATAATGTTCATATTGGGAATTTTTTTAAAATTGGGCGTGTTACCTTACTCTTAATACATCCCCCAAACTTGCAAATCTACACATCTGTAACAAATCACATAAGGGTAAAAATCGTGCTGTACCGAGGTATCCATCATATACGTTTTATGTTTTATAAAGGTTGTTTTCCATTCTTTTTTTTATTTTTTTTTATTATTCTATAATTTTGTCTGATTTAATTAGTATGTCTTCTTATGTCACATATATAACATCTTCAAGTTTACCGATCTGCGACACAGCCAATCAAATGTCAATCACATATTGAGTGACGTCATCAAATTCTCGTGATGTTTTTATAGTTACGTCGCAAGAGGAGCGGCCGAAATATTTCAGGTAGGGTCCGGTTGAAGTACTTAGTAATTCTCTCTGTACTGAGCATGTACGGAGTGTCCAGCAGCATTACAACGTAACGACTCTGTGCCGGAGTCTGAATGATAATTGAAACTCAATACCTCAGGGTTACGTTGCAAAATATTCAAATATTCATGGCTTGCCCCTCCCACTTTTCAGTGTTGCAAATATGTTTGTATTGTAACGTGAATATTAATTGGTTATACAATATATTATGGCATGATGGGAACAAACAAAATCTTCTCTTCTCTATGCAACAATGCAGAAGCAACAGAGAAGAAATGTTTACTGTCAAATTACTGAAGTTTAAAATAAATTATCTTATTTTAAACCTTTGTATACATAAATATCATGTGGCTTTAAAGACATATTGCATAAATTTTCAATTTTCATCGACTCTCACTTCTAAATCTAACATAACAATTTTTTTTATTATTCCCGAATTGAAATAAATTTAATCTTTTATTCGCTATTTAGCTAGTTTTCTCTCAATTAGTCTAATTCCCACCAATTTTACACCATTTTAGAGGAAAAAAAATAGTGGAAAAGACGATATTACGTTTCATTTCCTCTTATTGAGCATAAAATGTCATACAGGAATATTTTCTCTATTTCATCGTCTCTTGGAGCGAGGAGAAAATAAGATGTGTTTTGAGATAAGAACAAAAAGAAGACGTAATAAGATGTATAAAGGATGAATTAAAGACGTAAATTTTCAACTTTGCATATAGGTGATGAGTAAGCCCAATTCAAGCAACAATCAAAATTAATTCTGGATTTAAGTTAGACTTAATTCATGCAATCGAGCTATAGTAAACGACTCCAACGATGGCTTTACAGTGCACCAACTCGTCATCACGAAGAAATCAGATTAACATGTTCTCTGTTGGTCCTCCATATTTACACGATATATTTAGCACACCAAAATGAGCATGCAGGTTATTAACACCCGCAGCTGAGGTGTGTACGTGACTATCAGCTGATCACATGACGTCTAATAATAATTACAAAGTGATTGACCACTCCACACACGTCATAAGTCATAGCCGCTCCTAAATACCATCTTACATTGCCACGCCCCCCTTGCAAATAGCACGAGGTTCCTATAAGGTCGTGGAGATCGTGAGAGATCCAATTTCTATTGACTTGCACATCCCAAGTTAAAGATTCTGGGTGTTTTTATTTATTTGATAAAGGAGGATTTTGTATGAAGATTAATTAGCCTTAGGGACCTTTTCTTTTTTTGAGTCACGAAGAGATAAAAATATTAAAAATTCTATAAATTTAAATATAATTAGCTATAAAATTAATTCTTGATACTAATAATTTATGTAAAAAAAAAATGAAAATATTAAATTCATAGGGTTAGAACCCTTTTTTTTTTTTTGAACTTACAAAAATTTTATTTAAATAATTTAACATAATAATATGTCAGATAATATATAATGATTAATGTATTATGTAAAAGCTATATTATATATGAAAGATGTTATTTTACCATAATAATGAAGAATATCGCGGCAATCTTCACAAGTTGAGTCAAAGGGCACAAAACATTAAACAACACCGCGGCTACATTCAATGGGGTTGATGCTAATATGACTTGTAATTACATCACCGACACCCCCTGGTAAATTGGGGTGTCTTATCTGCACCTGCCTTATATATTATCGACGTCCTACTACTAACAATTTATTGCACCCTAACAGAGGTGTATTTATGACTGGACTTGTAAAAATGTCCTTTTATATTGCTGTTATAAATATATATATATAAGGAATTGAGGGACCAGATTGTAAATTATTGTTCCTTATCTTCAATAGTAATAACATCAGACAACATGTGATGCTTTTTGATCAATCACTACGTACACATGATGTTCAATACATATTCGTTGACGACGGATAATGTTATTCTTATGAGGCGTCGTCAACGGATACGTATTAAACACCGTCATGTGTACGTAGCGAATTTTCAGTACCTCGGACACCTCAAAATTTTCCTCTGCCCTGTTAGGCGCTGTCAAGCAGACTACTATCAGAACCAAAAAGATGTGCCCCTCTCCTTATGGAGCTTATATGCTATTCAGGGGTACAACTTTTTGGTTCTGATAGTATATATGCTGAAGGTGTGATAAACTAGAACGATTTCGATACCTATAGAATATTATTATAAGTGCTTTATACCTCTCCCAAATTTGAAAAGCTGCATCTCTTTATCTCTTGGTTCTGCGCTGCATGCATCAAATTATGAAAGGTTTAGTAATTTTCACGCTTTCTCGAGGTATATTATGCAAGTTAAAAGTTCAAATTGAGGAAAGGGGGGGAGGGGAGTAAACGCGTGAATAAACTGTTAGTTAATTGCTTTGAATTATTGGGATTTTATTCTTAATCAATTTAATAATATACACGAACCGATTCATATAACATAACTTATTTTTATCATTGGGATTATTGTTTGAAAAAAAATCAATGTGATTGAACTTAATAAATAATAGTAATGATGGCAATTATTAATCCATTCCCTTTCTGACAAGTATGAATTTATTTCTGTTTATAGACAATATTTTATAAATAATTATAAATTAATTTCTATTACTCAATAACAAAAAAGAAACCCGCATAAAACATAAATAATTTTAAGATCTCTTGACCTACGTAATTTTTATATTCTAGTCGCCATAAATTACAATTAAATTTTGTTATTATTGAAAGGGTGCGTTCTAACTGTAAATTCCTAACTTCCTAACTACATAGTTACACTGCAGGGTAGCTGCATATAAAATATCTCTGCCTGCATACGTTAATTCTCATATAAAGAATATTTCATATCATCTGTCAATTAAATTTTAATATTTTGTCCATTTATACTGCATGTATTGTGTAAACATGTTTACCATTAGAATAAATTTTAACAAATTAATGATCTACCAAGACATTTTTAATTAAATATTTTAAAAATCTAATAAATTTTAAATAACATTTTAAATTATATGAAAATTATGTTAAATTTTTTTTAAAAATACGTACTATATAATGATAACGGTCGTAACTTTTAAATGTTTCTTAAAGTTTATGTTAATGGGAATATTTAATTAATAATTAAGGAGACACGTGATTTAAATACCAGACTGTGACATCAACGGTACTGCGCACATCCACAAAGCACGCACCTGTAACACAAAATCAGCTGATTAGACAAGTTATAACATACAGTTAAAAAAAAACATTAATAGGCAGTGTCTTATTCTTATTTAAGGCTTAACCTGAGAAATTTGGACGAAAAATTCGCTACAACAGATTTTCTTCAAATTAATTTGGTGGACTCACAACAATCGTCAAATTAGCTCGGAATTTTTTCGGAATTTTTTAACCGTTGGTTTAATTATAATTAATTTATTTAAATGAGAATTTTGTATCCTTCCAATGTTAAATTTTTTAATTAGCATTGCAAAAAAACTATACAACAGATTCTTTTACTTTTTTTTTTACTAAAACCTAATTTTTTAGACTATTTTTCTGAATTATTTTCATATATTTTGAACCGTGGCGATGATCGTTTCCTATATGTGATGAGAAATGTGGCAACGTTCTCAAGGACTGTTGTCACCACCCCCTCCTAAAAATTTATGCGCATTCCAATGCAAACAGTGTTGCCACTATAGCAACGCCTCTTGACCTTGACAGACAAATTCTCAGGTTATACCTTAATAACTTTATTCGATCATACATGGTTAAGGGTGGGGGGGGGTAGGCTCAAACAAGACATTTTGATAGTGTTCGTACATTTCATTTTTTTTCTTGGAAAGTTTTCATCTGATCGTTTTGAAACCAACTCCATACCTGCACTATATTATTAGCTATCTACTGTAAAAATCCGATTGAATTATAAACTCAAGTTTCTGAGATTATCTGTCCAGAACAACTCTGGAATTGAGTTACAAAAATTGCTCAAAAGATGGCGCTTCAGAAATTTGTTGGCAGTTTTTCTGGGTTACAATTGAATGAAACTTATTAATTCTTTTTACATTGGTTAGCGGCTCTTTTACTCTAGGACCTCAGATAGTTTCATAATAATTACTGCAAAACAAACGGAAATAATTATTTACTTCCTAGACAATTCCAATAGATGGCAGTTACGGCCTCCCGCCCACCTTTAACAGCATGCAGCAATATTTCACGTCAATATACTATCATAACAAAAACTAATTAAAATTAACAAAATGAATATTAAAATTAAAAAAAATACAACTAAATTGTTGTTATAGCGCCTTGAAGTATATTATACACAAATCCTGGAAGTACCAATTGTATAATATAAGGAAATTAACTGTGTCAAAGATCTTATATAATTTTTGTCATGCTTAATTTTTCCTCTGATATTTACAAAGTCCATGCATGCAAAATTATCGTATTGGGTTTCTACCAGGAAAACTTAGCTAAAATAATAATGAGATCAAATGTTAAGGTCAACCGTGGTGACATGTCCGAAATTTTTCCTAGAAATTTGGACATTAAATAACGTAGTAGAAACGTCATATTATTACAAATTTTGTTAAAATTACATTTTAAATTTAGAAACGTAATAAAAAATATCAGTTAAAACAATTTACTCTCATTGCTTTTATTATTATTTTTTTTGTATAAGTGACCATGAAGTTATAATTAAAATAAATAAAATGTATATAAAAACATTTATCATAGTTGGCCTGTGCCCTTAATATAAGTTTAAAAAAAAAACGATCACTTAAAGCCCAGTATATCACGTCATTTACCAAGGCACGAGCGAACTTCAATTGACGCCGTTGAAAATTTATGACTTTTCAGCGTGTTATAGCTTATTGTAAAGAGTCTTATTAGAACATTGTTATAACCACCCTGATGCCGGCAGATCACTTTCAGCAAGGTCATAAACATATTCAGTGACGTCACAGCCTAATTATCTTCCTCCTTTTAAGGGATAAAAAAAAGTAGTTTTTTTATCTTTCAATTAAATCAATTTTACCACCAAAGTTTGATGGGTTAAAATTTATGACTGTAAAGTGATTGGGTTACCAACAAAAAAAGGTGGCGCCAAAAAGTACTTATCAAGATTTTTGGTTTAAAATATAGATTACATCTCAGCTTGGACTCTTTATGGTTAAACTATTTTCATGTACATCTTATCGTTAAAAAAAATGTATGTTCTAAAAAGGACCAGAGTGTCATGTTATTTTTTTCTCATGGTCATCTTGAGACTCGTTGTATGCACATTGGGGAACTAAAAATAAATTAAACGTTAAAAAAGTATATATAGTATAAAGCACAGCAGATACTCGATCTAAAACCATGGCAACTTATAAAAAATATACAGAAATGAAAATAAACACTGCTGGATAATACATACTTTCATTAAAATATTCATAAAAAAAAAGCGATATAATAAGTAATTGGTGTGACTTTTTTAAAGAATTGTCCAGAAAGACATTCATGCCAGCCTAAAATAACTCAATGACACTAAACTTGGTATATTTATTGATAAACCCCTTCTTTCGTGCCCATGTAATTTCAATAATAATTATTATACAGTATAATATTTTCCAATACCTTGAAAGCATTTTTTTTTAATCGTATTATAATGAAAATAGAAGAATACACGTAAATACTACCAAACTAAATACTAAATATTTATTTCAATTGTTACGTTGAATTAAATAACATTTCAATTAAATTTCATTGCAAACTTCCACGACCAGCGTCAACAACCTCTCCGTTCATTCATTGAACATCCCAGCAGAGTGACTGCAATTAATTCATCACTCACAGTAATTACATAATCAAGCGTTGTTGTTCTCATTGCTGAGATCGACGTGTGATAATTAAACAATTAAACTGCCAGACGATGTCAATCAGCTGATCCATTTTAATTGGACTTCTTATCAATGTGAGGACACAGGCAATAATAAAAATACAAGTCTGATGGACAATCATCTGAATATGTTAGGACGATTTTAACTATAAAAATAGACAATTTATTTTATAGTGTACTAAATTACGTGATAGGTGCAGATGTTCCATCTTGGCAGTGTTAATTAAAGAGAATATACATTGCACTAATTGTAAGACATAAAAAGCAGCTATTTATGAAATTAATCAAATTGAATATTGCTTAAATACAAAAAATTCATCAAACAAAATTTAGAAAGCTGAGTAGACTTTGGTATTTTATTACATTTTTTTTAATTAGTCTAATTTCAAATAGTCTAAATACATTTATTAATAACAAGTACGAATAGAGCATTATGAATGTGTAAGACACGTACGTCGAAAGGCAGGAAACATACTGTATATTGTAAATTATAATAATTGTACGAAATTTTACAGTAAAAATGCTTATTAAACAGAATAATAATAATTATTGAGGAGAAATATTGGTATTATTTTTTAACAAATTGTCCCAGCAATTATTTTATTTACATTGACACTGTTTTTTGTAGGTAACTTGGAAAAGTGTTATAAAGCTATGTTATGCTATGCTTGGGGTTCTCATCAATCAAATTAATTAATAATTTTACTTTCAGTTTCATATGATAATTTTGAGTATATTAACATATTTAAGATATAAAAAAGGCTTCATAAATAACTTCATACATATATAGTAAGTTACAAAGTAAAATAATTCGAAGCCACTTTAAGAAGTAACGAAATACCATCAACCTTCCTCTGTATATATAAAAAGAGTAAACATAAGGTGGAACCGAAGAGGCATATCAC